>JXSR01S014277.1:24068-39379 GCA_000969725.1 Ophiothrix spiculata | reverse complement strand
TACCAATTTTCAAGAAAAAGGGACCCATCCATATACCAAATTCCCCAAAATTTGAATCGAATTTATACAAAAATTTGAAATTTTCTCAGAAAATTTATGCTAAGTTAGCGCTAATTTCCAAATTTTTGTTTGAAATTTAGAAAAAAATCCAAAACCCATCAAAATACCACATTTTGCAAAAGAAAAGGACAAATTGGCATACCAGACAGCCTGATTTTGCTACCCAAATTTGCGGCACATCCTCATAATCACCTTTGTACCAAGTATCCCCCCCCCTGTATGTCTATTTCTTCTCTATGTTCAGGCAAGACGAAAACCTTTAGTGTAAATAATATGTATTGTGAAATAAATAAACAGAATCAGTCCACTTTAATACTATATCCAATAGAAATAAAATTTAATGCTATTGCGATGTTTGTGTGCTACACAATATAACTGCAATATACAAAATGTCACACAATTTCACCTTGGAGGCAATTGAATCAACAAAATAATATTTACAAATTATATGCAACTATGTACAAAAAGAAGTTCACCATTATAAACATACATATTCACTTATCAAATACAAATCTGCATAACTAGTTTTTGCATAGAAACTAACTACACAAGGTAGTATATTTGTCCAATTTTCCAAGTTATTATGTCAAAAACAACAAGTGATTCTAAAGTAGGGGATATTAGGTTTATATTATAAGTGAATCCACAAAGAAACAAATCAGGCTGGTTTTATTCAGGCAAGATATCAAATTTTCCCTGCAAAATTTCATTTCAAAATATTTGTTAATATAAACTACATCTAAATATCCTTGATTGTGTGTTTCAATCATAAAAATCAGTGGCATAGTACAATTTCTTAGATTGACCCTTTTACAGGAGTACAATGGGGTTGGGGGGGGGGATAGGAAAAATTATGTCCTGCTGCCATCTACCAAGTCAACTTGCTCAGGTTTAGTCTCATGATACTAAAATGTTTAAAGGTTTGTATGCACATGAGATTTAGACCAGGTTTTTATTAAATCTCAGTCGCATATGAGAATGTAGTCATATTTTGAAAGAGAGATAAGCACTCCAACATGTGCAGATACAGGCCCCTTTACCTTTACTCAAACTATTCACACAGGGTTATCTTTGCCATTACCAGAGATACCATTTAACTATTAAAATGTGGACTCGCATATCATAAATCTGATTACAGGTTCTCTAGATATGATAAAGATTTAGGATATTCCCTATTATTGATTGGCTTGATTTGAGCCAGTCAGTAGTAGTTATTATATCATGATTACAGTGATTTGAGCCAGCCGTGCAATAGTTTGTACTATATATTGCACGGCATGAAACAATCCTGTGAGATATCATGATATAAAACAAATATTGTGCAATAGTACAAAATTTATCATTCGGTCAAATTTGGACTGATCCATTTCACTCGGCTACGCCTCGTGAAATAAAAAAGTCCAAATTTGACCTCTTGATATATTTTGTACTATTGCACTCTCAGGCTTCAATATTTGTATACTATTGCCCTCTCAAAACAAAATCGGTATATAAAACAAATATACTGCTCTTTCATTCTGGCAATAGTAAAAACTACTTCCCCTCCGTGATCTTGAGATTATTAACTTATTTCCTCGACCATCTGTTTCGGGAAATAGTATAGTCTCAAGATCACTTCGGGGCAATGGTTGTTACTATTGCCCTCATCAACAGTCAATATTTGTATACTGTAAAATCGTGATTTTGGTTTTATGTCTTATTTGGTATTAAACATTAGCTAATTAACATTGCCATTAATTCACATCATATGTTCACTTTTTAGGTCAGGAGTGATTACTTTTGGGGTGTTACCTGGGGTGTTACTTTAATTACAGAATTTGATAATCTGTCAAGAGTGAAAGATTTTAACAACCTTAGATGACCAAATTCTGCAGAGACTGCAGTAAACCAAAGTTTGCCATTTTGCCAATTGAGGAACCACATACACATCCTTTGTCCAAAGTCAATTGATACAATTGGGAGGAACCCCTATGCAATGAGTCATTACAGTGTTTTTAAGGATCAAGTTTCTCCATTCACAGGTTCTTTTGAGAACGACGCTTGTTGCTACGGTCGTTTACGTGAAAGTCAATTCATACACGCACGTATTACAGCGCGTGATTGGTCTAATTCCAGTGCTTTTGAAGCGCCGGCGATCACGCACGTGACGCTCGAGTTTCACAATGCAGTGCGCAGGGAAACTTAATAAATAAAAATACTGTACATGATAGACTATAATTTGACAATTGAGAATGCCTCAAAACCTTTGCTTGCCATAACTATATATGCTACAAAGCCACTAAACCATCACAAAAGGGGAATAACTTTATTTTCATTCCATCGTTGTCGTCACATGGTATTCACAAATGAAGAATAAAGTTATTTCATGGACTAGTTATTCAAGGCATTGTCAAATTCAAGTTAGTTCAGATCTGTGGGCTATCTCTATTCCAAGAATGATTAACTTTTGTGAATACGGGCCATGGTTTACAACTGGCTCTATATTTGGTCAAGACATTTTCTAATAACACATTCTGTGCGAAATAATATTCAACAACCATTAAAGTTTGTACAAAATCACTTGTTCATTATATTAGAAAAAAAAAAAGCAATGCCTTTATTAAAAAGGCAAGAGTTTTCAATTTGCACGACCAACACACATCTTGGGGTGTGCATGTATGCAACTATATACTCACAAGGTCATGGAGACAATATAAAGAGGATCGATGCATCATGGAAACTTTTAGCCGTGCAAATTGAGAACACCCTATTGATTCAACACTTCTATTGTTGCTTCATAAGTCAACCAGCCAAGATCTGTCAGTTCAGGGCAATTTACTAACTATTTCAATACAAGTTAATTTCCAAAGCAATTTACCGCAAGTAGTGTGCAGTAATACTGTCATCCCTCAACCCAATTTCAATTTCTGGCATTATTCCTCTTGTATGTAAAAACTTGAAGATCTCAACGCAAGCAGCCCTAGATTTTTTTAGATGAGGTTATATGCTTTCTCTGCAAGAAATTGGTATTTAACATATTAATTACCAATATTCTTTTGAGTACTAAACCTACATGGATATATTGATATACCATTACTTTTAAAGTCAATTTCCATCAGTTATCAAAATAGGGGTAAGGGTCGCTTTAAAACTCAACCGGAGGCTGACTGCCTGCAGTTGCCATTGTTCAAAACAATAGCAACCGGCCAGAACTGGTGGTTCCGGGCGGTCAACCACCGGTTGAGTTATGAAGCAGCCCCTAAGTAAAATGGACTCATTGCTGGTGGATTTTGAAGCACATATATACATGTATTTGCATATATGAAATATATTTGCATAGTTTGTGAAACATAATGTACAATAGAAAGACTGCATACATAGTGTTAGAATGACTATGTACCGATTTCTATAAAATAAACATCCATATACAACTCTGAACTCTTAATAACAAAGTTGATAAATAATTTTCATAAATAAATAAATATGTAAAAAAGGACGGAACATATTAATCTATGACTGAAAGCAGGCTGTAGAATGTCCAAATAGATTGAAAACAAGTACTAGAAACACTGTAAAGTAAAAAGCACTCGTTTGGAACTGGCACTCGTTTTGGTACTCATTTTACCACTTGTTTTGGTACTTGTTTTGGAAAATTAGTAATAAAACAAGTGCTTTTGTGGTTTTAAAACGAGTGCCAGTTCCAAAACGAGTGCTTTTTACTTTACAGTGAAAGTACATACATAAACTAATTTGTAATAATTAAGTGTTTGATTACAGCAGGCCTTGTCTTTTGAGGCAAGTGAGAGTGATCACTCATCATCATTCACCTAAAATGAAGCTAAGGAGAGCTTTTTATTACCCGCTTTCATTAGGTGTAAGATAAAACAAGTGATTATCAATGGCCTACAGCTCACCTGACAAGTTTAGGGGAGAGATTTGTCACTCACCAGCAATTTCCAAAAGACAAAGCCTGCAGAATAAGAAAAATCATCTTATAACAAAGTCTTGGATACATTTGATAGTTGGTAGGTTTAAAGACAATCAATGTAAAGATCTCCTGAAAAATGACACCACTTTGAATACAAATTTGGGAAAATGTTGACTAACAAAGAAAAAAAGGGCTCTTTTGATTAAGAGACAAAAAGGACAATCATTGCCAACATATGCTATGCGATCTTGATGACAAATCTGATGTCTATCTTTAGTTAAGATTGCCACCTTTTCATACATGGCAATATTTTTGAATTAAAATGACCTGTTCTTAGACTTATGGAGGACATACTTTATGTCTACTTTGTAATTTTGAGCAATTTCCAGAGACCTATTAATGGTTTTGCCATCAATTATATCACATAACAACCATTTTTACAAACAGTTTGCAATCCTATTAAAATCCTAATAGAATTTTGTGAAGTTTAATAAAAAGTCATTTCTAATCCAAAGTGGGTATCTTTCAATTACTTTTGCATTTTCTAAACAAATTCACTGATATCTGTACAAACCCAAAATTAATTTGATAACTATGTACACTACCAAATGGTCAAGTAAAGGGTTCATGAACAGAAATTTGGAATTTACAAATGAAGAGCTTATTCCCAAACTGTGTTAAGTCCATCCGATATCACAATTGAAATTTTGTGATCCAAGACAAAACATTCAGAGCAAAAAATACAAAATTTTGCTCAAAGTGCACTACATGGACCTAACACAGTTTTAGAACTTAGCAGGAATAAACTCAAGATTTCAGTATCCAAAATAGATAAACAGCTTGATTTTCAAAAAAATCTGAAGGTGCAATACTCGAGCCACAACAAAATGGCAGCGAGTAAAGATTCATATTTTTAACTTCCTTGGGAACTATAAATACTAAATTCATATTTGTGACCACCCATCAGAAACCTGCAATAAAGTCAGCCAATGGGGCAATCTACACAGAGTGCAAATCCAGATGCATGCGATCCAGATCTGAGATCCACATCTCCATAGACAGCTTACACGTACGAATGTACGCAGAGTGCTTTACAGCAGATCCGGATCTGACGACCATGTAGCCAGTCAACTGCAAAGCGGCTTACCGAGATGCGCATTCATCTGGATTTGCACTCCTGTGTAGATTGCCCCCTGTCAAATTTGGTTTAATGCAGATTCAAAAAGTACCCACCTTCAGATTCAAAGTGACACTTGTTTCAAATTCAAATGACACCCAGAAGTAGAGGTATGATACTTCAAAGCATAAAAAATTAGAATACCTAAAACCGAGAAAATGGATGTTAAAGTGTTCATACATGGACATTTCCAAAATCGCTATTTGCAAAATACAGCTTATGGTTTTTTTTAGGGGGTGGGGTTCTTAAAAAATATTTATACGGGGATACTCAAAGTAGACTTTAGAATTTCGACCACCTCTATACCTCCAAACGCAGAACTTTTGACTCTCATATGCGAAAAGTTCAATGACATTCTTCAAGACTGGTAGCATTATGGTTTATTCAGAGTCTGGCGATATCCTTCGATCGATGCCCATCGACGCACAGTCTTTTACACACGCTTTTCCTTATGAAAAACTTGTGTAAAGACTGCGCGTCGATGGGCATCAAGAACTCTGAATAAACCATATGTCAAGGGTCTGATGTCTATATCAATACTGAAAGTTCAGTATATAACACCATGTCAAAATGGAACATGAAAGTATGTCCTTAAATCTATATTTTCTCTTGAGATGACTCAAACATTTATTCTTGAATTTAGACATTTCTTATTGTTTTTGTTATGTTATCCAACTTAAGTACATGTATATAACACCAAGGCTTGAAAAATACTTTGCATTGTAATACATTTTGTATTAAGTAACATATATATGGTTTTGATTGTACATATATACTAACAGTACCAGTACTTTTACAATAAAAATGCACATGCTGAGTGCAGGGCTCTATGCATGTAACTGCAACAAAACCTATTTGCCCTGTAATCTGCCATTTTGTTTGTTATAAAAGGACATTCAACTAAGATGCTGGTTTAAAAGCTATACATCTGTTTGTTAGCATGAATCACTAAATAGGTTAACCCTGTAAAATGTAGTGCCTTGATTTTTGCAAATTCAACATTTATAAACAAAATAGTGCTGTTATCGATTGTCGCAATATTTACAAAACCTTCGACATGTCGATACACAAAATGGTAGTATCGATACTAAACGACATACAGACCAAGGCAAAAAATAGACTACATGCTTGAAATAAGAGAAAGAACCGTCTCCCATTCATCTTAAAAATGGCATCACGATCAGAAAGAACACCTAGGGCGGCATTCCAAGACCCCCTAAATAATGTTGAAATTGTCGAGTTCTAAAGTAAACGAGCCAAGCATAGTGATGTATGGAACAACTGCGGATTTCTTGTTGATACGCATGGCAACCACATCGTCGAAAGTACGTTTAAACTTATCTAAACTCAACCATTTCCAAATTTCTTTTAACTATATAAAGGTATGCGATGTCCATATTGTACCAAGGTTTGTTTTTGTACTCAAGTATCATGTAGTTTTCACTAATACGTCGATCTTGGGTTTACACCCGGAAGTCAATCTTTACCGAAATTTTAGCCCAAACACAGTTTTGCCTATATAACTAATAAGCCATGACATTAGCTCCAATTCATAGCGGGTGATTTGAATTGTTGCTTGGAATGGATGGTAGTGCGCATCATTTCACGCCTATTTGGGTGCATCGTTGTGCTTTACCAGTGCATTGTGGGATTAAATTTCGGTAAAGATTGATTTCCGGTTGGGAAACCCAGGATCGACGTATTAAGCTTAGACTTGTTACTGGTAACTCAAGCCTGTGTTTCAAACAGTGTGAGTATCGATAATGTTGTCGACATGTCACATGTTTGTCTCTCTAAAAGCCTATCGATAACAGCACTAAAACAAAATACTGCCATGAATGCATAGCCCCTAGTTATATACTATATTACTGATCTGTTGACAATTCTGATGCATTGTGGGATGCGGATTCCAGTATTTTTTTGTCCACTTCTATCCAATAATGCACCATAATTCAATAGATAAAAGGATCGTAAGCCCTGTTTCAGATAAGCTTCCTTTAGCTTACTTGGTACCTAGTCCTAGTACCAAGTTGGGTTTCCTTGGCGAAAGCCTAAACAAGGTGATTTTTTTTTTTTTTAACAAGGTGTGCATTACGCATTGCTTCCTATTGAAATTTTTGAACACAAAATTATATAAGTAGTTTGTGATGATACATGCCACAAAAGCAAGATTAAAACAATTAACTTTGATTTATGGGCATTTCATCACTAAACTACTAATGTAACATCCTATACAAACAATCCAATAGGAAGAAATGCGTAATGGGAAGCGCACAGTATCTTCTCTTATCACTCAGTAGATAAAAAGGATATTTCTGTGTTGCACAAAATTTCAAAATTCTGATACGAAATGCTCCATGTGATACAAAAAAGTCGTATCATACAGCTCTTTTACCAGTCCACCTTGTATTGCTTTAGGAACATATAGTCGAATTACAAAGCGCACGCTCTTGTTATGCGTGCGCGACTAACTGCAACGCGTTGTACTAGGCAATGCCGATGCGCATAGAGCTGTCAATCAAGCCAGGGAAACTACAAATCTGATATTGATTGCAATGTTATAAAAAATATAAGAATGACCATCAGACTGATAACCATTTAAAGCATTTTTCCTTGCTTTTTCAAGTTTTAAGTATCAACGTACGTGTGTACTGAGTGATAAATTCGTTATCCCCTGTTTGTTCTCATGCAATACAAAAAATATTAATGGTTCGGGTTCCTATCACACTCGGCGATACGAACCCAAACCATTAATATTTTCTCGTATTGCATGAACAAACAGGGGATAACTAATATTACCTTAAATGTAGTCAGTATGTAAATGTTGCTAGGGGCTATCACACATGGCAGTATTTGATTCAATCAATACATTGTAGAAGAGAAACGTTCATACTTCAACTTAATGTAGTGCCACTCACACCTACATTTACAGTGCACAGATTTATAGCCAGACATTAATGCTGACATTAATATTACAATTTCAAAGCATCTTCAAAATGTTATTGATCTCTTCTGCCTGTGCCATGTTACAAAAACCCTAAAATCATTTTGCTTTGTAGGCCTCTTAAGTGTAGAGATTATGTTCATCTCAACCTTTTTATTCCTGCGCTAGTTGTTAATTCTTGCGATCCACTGAAATCAGGCTTTGGAGGTTTAGACGTGTGAAAATAGTTCTTGACTGTCGACACGTACCTGTACAACCCATCCACCGGGACAGAATTGAGGGTTGGTCAACTGATGGTCATGTTTTGAAAGCATCCACTAACAAGGTCAACTTAGCTAACCAAGCTGCTCCAATGAAAGCAGAGTTTTGTTGACCTATCAATACAATTTGTAATGCAGATTACCCAGACCATATAACTAGAAACTGATTCTATACAAAGCAACCTCTCACCTTCCGTAACAGTGCTACCCGTCATTCAACAACTGTGTGAAACTCATTTCATTGCCTGGCACCGAAATGCCGGCGCGCTGGCTTCAGATATTCCACGATGGTTATTGCAACATTACTGTGATAACTTTGTCTCACTTGTTGCAGCAGCAAATCCACAAGCAATTAAAGCAATAATGCCCTTTCACAGGTTGCAATAGCACATCACAAAACCCTTAGCTTGGAAGCGAAGTCCGGTGCAACAATATCATGCAAAAGTGCTTGGTGATACACTAATTCCATATGACAACATTGTTGTTTGCCATACATAACACAGTTGCACACTAAAAGCATCCACATGACTATGAAATAAAACGGGACTAAAAATGAGCTATACATGCTATTACAAGCAATTTCTACAAAAATAGCCCATTATTTATAGACCAATATGGCACAGCGAAGCTATGTTGCAGAATAGCCCATAGCCCTTGTTTAGTTTAAGCCCTGCTACACAAGGTTCTGAAAGCAACCTGTCTCCTGCTATACAGCCGGTAGATTATGTTCCCTGTGGTTAGCGGCTGCATGTATTGAGCTGCTCCCTGAGCCTGATGAGTTCATATCTAATGTGGCAATTTGTGGCATGGTTGTGTGGTGACTCTTCTTATGTTTAGGTTTCTTATACGGATCACTTGATCGACCTGCAAGAAATATGAAGAGAAATATGCTAAGTACATGTTGAAAATGGATTGGCTGCATCTGTTGGGAAATATGAACCCCAGACTGAAAATGTGTTTGACTTCAATCAAGGTTTCAATAGTTCTTTGTGTCTTAGCTTGGTTACTCCAATCGCACCAGGTCCAAAAGTCAGTCCATGACTCAACATATCTATTCCACAAATCTCTGGCATCTGGATACTTAAAAAGTGCTTTAATTATAGACAAAACAAAATTCCAGAGTAGCAGTTACATTTACAAACAATGGGGCCCTGCACTCTGGATTTTTGTTTTCACTGTCAAATAATTTTAAGAGTGGCCTATAAATAGCATTTTAAACTCTTGATGGACACATAAGGGGCCACTTCAACACTCAACCGGGGGTTGCCCGGTGGTTCTGGCTGGTTCAACCGGAATAAACAATAGCCAGCCGCCCAAAGCTGGCCAGAACCGACAGACAACCGCTGGCTGAGTTTTGAAGCGGCCTCTAAGTTATAAATGTCTCAGCATTTGAATTTACAAAGTACTGGATTATATTCTACATGTTATGAATAATTTGTATTAGAATGAGACTAAGACCAAGACTATAATTAATACTTATTTTGTCACTTTGCATATAAAACAAATAACAACCTCTTGTTGTCAAGGACACAACTGAAGAAGTTGTACGCTAAAGTGACCTCAAACCAAAGCTTTTCTCCTCCACTTTGCTTCAGTGCATATTTCTTGGGTTTTTTTTTTAGATAACTTTGGTTCCAAATATTTTAATTATGCCACCCAAATAGTTAATGTGTGATTAGTGCAAGGTAAACAATGAACTTGTGTGTCGCCTGCTTCCCAAAGAAATCAAGCTCAGAATTGTGTTTAGATAGAACTAACAGCTCCAGACATCAACATGATTTTGGTGTTCTAATTATAAAGTCCATCTTCTAAATAGACTCTCTGTTTCACAGGATTTTACGCATTAATGACACACTGCATTTCACACAATTGGATGTGATTGGTTGTTGCTGGGATCGCAAACCAACTTCTTGTTTCTGAGGAAAATTGACCAGTCATCATGATCATCATGCATGATCCTTGTCAAGTGATTGCAATTGGTTGGTACCGCGATCACAAACCAAATTCTTGTTACTGAGGAAAATTGACCAGTCATCATGATCATCATGCATGCGTGATCCTTTTCAAGTGCTTTTGATTATGCATACGAATGAGCTGCATAGTAGCTTGATTGTTTGAATATTGTGGACACGATTTTTGACATTTTGAAGAAAGAGTTTAGATTTTGTTTAGAACCCAAGGAAGCGGGTTAGCGCAGCGGTATTTCCCTTGCTTTGCACCACTGAGTCCCGGGTTCGATTCCTGGTCCCGGCGCTGTATGAGCATTTGGTTTTCAGTCCATGCTCGCTTCCGCAGGTTCTTCTCCGGGTACTCCTGACTTCCTCCAGCGTCCAAAACTGATTTAATTAAAGAATGATCTTGGACCCCAATGGAAATAAGCTTCATTAGAAATTAGCCTCAAGAATTCTTTCTTTCTTTCTTTATAGCTTCCTACCTGTTAAATCTGGCAAGTGTGTGACTTCATTTTCCTCCCTTGAGCTCCGATGTTTACTCTTGGATTTGTGCGAATCAAATGTAAATCCCTTATCGGGAGATTCTCTCATCCCAGTGCTATGGTGGGTTGTCACTTGAGAAGACTTGTAGAAGGAGTTGTTCACTGTTTTCTTGCTGATTTTTTCACCAGCCCTGTTGGGAAACCAGATAGTTATCAGTGTTTGATGTACTATGACAGATCTAACTGAATAACACAGTGCGCTTACCTGGTGGGAAGGTGTGAAGCAAATTTCAGATGTTACACAACACCTAAAATCATGTTTTAAATGAGAGTTTCAAAAGGTCCAGTTGTGGTTGTGGGGGGGGGGGATAATCAACTTAAAAACATCCTGGCTATATGTAAGTGCCTTGATATGCAGTGGTACTATAATACAATAACTAATACTATCTGCATATTCTAAAACTAAAAGTAAATTTGCAAGCCAAGCAGTGCGCTGGTTTACAGCAAATGCTGTTTGGTGACAGTGACAAAAAATGAAATGCTGGTCAAGTACTACTGCTTCAAATAGTAGTAGTCTTCTTTCAATAACTTTGATGTGATGTAAGTTATTGCCAAAACTTTGAATCAAGACCTGAATTACTTTAGCATAACTGTCAGCAAAAATGCCAGTAGAAACTGTTTTTGATGAATCATCTGTTAATTGGGGAGTTTGAAAGACAGCTAATGGCTTCAAATTTATAGAGATACTAATTGAGGTAAGTCTTGGACTAAGTGAAATTTAAAAAATAATACATTTTGAGATAAATTCTAGTGATAATTTATGTTCTTGTTAAAAGATTTAAACTTTTATTGTTTGATTTATTTTTTGTTTTTGAATATTTAATTATTTTTAGAAGAAACAAATGGTTTAGTCCGAAAGCAATTTTTGTTCTCTTTGAAAAAATACCAATGTTCCAAAGCAGACAAATGGTCAATTAATAGAAATTACAGCATAGATCTTTCAAAATTATCACATATTCCAAAAAACTGTGGTGTTATTTTTCAAGGAATCGAATTTCACTTAGTCACAGACTAATTTAGTCATGTTTTGTGCGTATGGACCTAAAGGATCAATATCAGAATAAGCAAACCTTACATCATTGTAAATGATTTAACCAAGGCCACAAGGTCATTTTGTTGGATGTACTTACATTTAGACAATAATAACTGCGCACCATCTTTTTTGAGGTAATTGTGTGAATTCTGAGGTGATTGTTTTGGACCGAGGTATTTTTCTGAGGGGCGAGGTCCAAAACAATCACCGACGAATTCACAACAATGACCGAAAAATAGATGGTGCAAAGTTATTATTGTCATTAATAACCGTTCTTTCGATATTTAATGCCTTTTATGTATACTTTTATAAAGAAATACTTCATTTAACTTATTTCTTACTTAAAGGTCTACTTATCCCTGTAAGATAATTTCGATCAGTCCAGGCATGACGATCATTGCATAATATGATAAACACGCGTGTGCGGGGTACATACGCGCCCTTGATGAGGGTTTTATGAGAAATCGCATTAAGCGCTAATGACATTACATACGCAGGTCATTATAAGAAGTCATTGTTACCTGATAATGACCGTGCAGTTGTTTGCATAAAAGTAGAAATAATCTTAGTAGATTGGATCGCACTATCACGCAGGTTATTAATTGGCTTTGATACCCCATACCTGTTTCAGATGGAAGTATAGTATTTCGCAATAAAGGAACCTGGTGTCCATGCATAAGGTTGCTTTTGGGTCTTGAAAAAGGTTGCTCAGGGAGCACTTCAAAACTCAACCAGTGGTTGACCACTCGGAACCATCGGTTCTGGGCGATTGCTATTGTTCTGAACACTGGCAACCGCCAAGAACCTCTGGTGCCAGGGGTCAACTCTGGTTGAGTTTTCAAGTGGCCCCGTATTAAATTCTTAATTTGAGACTCTTTCAAGAACATAGAATGCATGCAACTACATTGAATAAACACTACACACATACCATTTATTGTCCAATTTGGGGATTTTTTTTTAATGAATCGAAGATTCTCTAACCATACAATCTACTTCATTCACTTACCGTAATGGTGGTGGTCCACTCATATTGGACGGCATAAAGTTGCTTTTATTAGATACTATACTGCCCATTGTTAGTGTATTAATAGATGGCTGGTTGGTATGCCCTTGATCTACAGTGCCTACTAGGTGAGATGACTTGTTCTGGATACCCTTGCTTGGAGGTGTGATTAATGGCGGTGATCTATCGGTTTTATCTGGAGTGTTTTGTTGCTGTGAAGGAAGACACACAAACAGGTTATGACTTAAAAATTAATATAAAGAGGATATGACCTGTATCTAAAGAGAGTAAACCAATTGCATTTCTCATTGAAACATTGGGCTTGACTCTATTATGTATTCAAATATTATAACATTGCTCAAAAAAGCCATTATGACTACATGTTTAAAAACTGATTTATCCAATGGCTTGAAACAATTACGGCAGACTTTTATTTAAAAAGAGAGTGTATCTATACTTTGATTATCACTACACAGGCAGGAATTGTGAGATTTGCAAGGAAACGCCAATTTTGGATAAAGCCTAGATCACAAAATCAAGTATGAATGCAGTCTGACGTCTTGTGCACCCATAAATTTCAACACAATTCATATGAGTAGCACAGGCGTGTTTAACACATCCCTGGATTATGGCAAGCATTAATTCACTAGAATATCAACAATATCAGTTTAAAGAATCAGGAAGCTATGTGGTACCAAGTGCAGGTACAATAGTCAGGCATGAGAATAAACTTTCATGAAAAGAGCTGAAAAATCTGGAGTTGTATGTAATATTGTTAGTTAAAACCTTAAAACAGGCTGAAAATAAAGTAAAGAATATTGTGCAATTTCTAACGTCAAAAACTCTGAAATCAGCAAATTTCTATCGTCAAAAACTCTGAAATCAGAAAAAAAGCTGAAAAATCTCACACCTGAAAAATAATCTAAGAGATTCATCAAGAACTTTTTACAAAACTCAAAACCACATTTCCATTAAATCTTCATTTTCAAGATACAAACCTTTTTCTCTGATATAAGTGCATCTTTTTGGTATTTTTCTTTGTCAAGGTGTGAAGAAGACTTGTGTTTTTCGGATTCTGCGTGCTTCTTCCGATGTCGCTCCTTGCTATCATGATCCTAAAATGGAAACAAAAGACACAACTGCAATGAATATTTGTATTGAAGTATCAACTCAAAATGCTAGTGCATAAATTGTTTTGGACATTTTTTGTTTGGATTTCTAGCATTTGTACTCTCATTTTAGTGGATTGTGTGGCTATTCCGTTATTGTCTTCAAAGGTAAGCAATGTGCAATTGTGCATGGTGCTTTTTCTCCTTTTGTGCTATCTGGTGATTCAGATGGGTTGTGTTGAGCATATCAGCCATGGACCCTCTTGGAAATTGTCATTCCTCTTGTATTATATTAGTTGTTTGGGTTTTACGTTAAAGGGTGGTTTAACATAATATTCAGATGACATTTCAACCCTACTATACAGTAGACGTTTTCGGTCAATGAGCCGATAATAAATACCAATTTGCGCAAAGGAAATGACAAAGTCACAACATATGTAAATATATGAGATGATTACTAGAAACAAAATCAAGGGCATTAATATCACTATACACTTGTTGGTTTTTATGGCACTTGGATCTCTAATTATTTGTTCTCCAGATAGTATACATGGCATGGTCTTGTCATGTGCAAAAGCAGTATGGATTTTTCACCCATCAATATTGGGTATCATATTCACTGGACCAATCTCAAAGTAATGAGAAGGTTGCATAAAAGCGCTAGATATACTTCATAATTTTTGTAGTTTGTAGACATTTTCATTGAGAATTTTTCTCATGGTGATTGGTTTTTAAGAATGGTGTAAACTTTCATTCTGAATGAACATTTTCCCACGTATTTGCAGTGCGTGATTTGTTGAATTTGATTGTCTACGCTCACGCTGTTGGCGCGCGCGTTAAGAGTGGCGTACACGGCACGATCTGAAAGGAAAAACAACTCTGAGAAAGAGTATAGGTGGTTCATATGAATCTGACAGCTAAATTCGAAACAAACAAAAAAAAAAAGAAAAAAGAAATTGAAATGCTCCCTCACCAATACCAAATTATGAAACCTCCCCTGACAATGAATGTTAAGTTTTTTGAAAGACCGCAAAATTGTCAACTTATTTTCAAAAATGTTAAAGCTTTGTGCCAGATAAACGACTTCTTTATGGTTTCAAGTTCTTTCTGAGACTCAGATTTTCAGGAAGAGCTGGATTTGTCAATCCATAAAACATACTCAACTTGAGATCTCAAATGTACAACCCTAAGGTATTGAGAACATATGTGTCCTGTCGTATCGAAAGGTACCTTAAGGGTCCCAAAATGAAAATTGATTTTTGGTCTCATCTGAAAGATTATATTTTAAGCTTTAAAATGACACCCTGCTTTTGGTTATTGGATG
>JXSR01S014273.1:25321-37353 GCA_000969725.1 Ophiothrix spiculata | reverse complement strand
AACAATATTGGCCGTTAAATTGATTTCAGCTTAATTTCTGCACCATATAATGTACTGACGTAGTATTCCGTTCGATATAATTTTCTTATGAACATAGTATTCATGTTTTTTTTAGTGTTCAAATCGACAAATATTTGCATATTTAGTGTTTCTAAACTTTAAACGCAGTTTTCTCGCAGAAGCGTTTTCACGTCTGCTAATACAGTGCGCGCAGCTTTTCTCGAGAACGAAATGTCTGATTAAGCTCAAATTTGGTATGTAGATTATTGGCATGTATGTCTTAATATTTGAAGAATACATTTTGAAATTAATAATTGTAACTATGGAAACGACTCATTTTTTTCAACGTCTTTTTTGGGTATTTGACGAGATATATCTCGCATACCCAACGTTTTATTAAAAACAATGGCTCTGTAAAAGTTTAGATATTCATGTTTATAACCCATATACCAAATTCGGAGACAATAGGGTAAAGCATTGTTGAGAAATGCTGCGCGCAAGGTCCCCCTTTAACAAACAACATGGCCGCCGTTGCCATAGCAACCGGACATTAATCCGCAATTTTTCCCATGAAATTTGGTAGTATTATCATGGGACACAATTCCACCAAATATGAAGGGCATAGGTGTATTATTAAAGAAAATCACCTTATGCATTTTATGTCACAAAACGAAATTTGATCTTTTCACCATATTTTGACTTAAACAGCAATTTATTCAAAATCTTTATTCTCGACTTTCCGCTCATTTTTGACGGAGCACCACTCATATCAGGGGTGTGATTTGCCCAGATTTGTCTTGATTTCCGACTTTTTGTAACATATCCCTGGATTTTTCATGAGTAAATTGCTAGAAAAACTATCACACAAACTGGAAAAAATCATGATAAAGAAATTTTAATCTGAAACTGCCTCTGATACGATGTTTCCTGCAATATTTAATGTGTAGAAACCCTCTGGCTTAGACCCCGGCTATGAAGAAGCTCCGCTCGCGTTGCTCGCTTCGCTCTATTACATTCTTCCAAGATTTTTTTGAAAACCTCAATCACAGCCCTGTCATATGCATAATCCATTTTTCTTTTATAATCATCAATTACTTGTTCCGAAGTTACCACTGATTTTCTTCAGAATATGCTCATTATTTTTATGACATCATTAAAATGATAACTAGTAAACGGCCTCCTGCATAGACATGTAATATACATATATAGATTGTAATAAATTAATCTTTGTTAATTAGTCCATTCGCAATTGGAAACAAATCACGCCGACATGTAAACGCATATTGAACTCCGGAATTAATTAAATATATAATGTGGTGTCCCACAGGGCTCGATCTTGGGTTCCCTCTTGTTCATACTGTACGTAAATGCTATAACTCATACTTCTAATATACTTGATTTCATTCTTTTTGCTGATGACACTACTATTTTATTTTCTAAGAAAAATATTGTTAATAAGATAAATATCGTCAATAGAGAATTGGTAGAAGTTTCAAATTGGTTCAAAGCAAATAAACATGATTCTAGGTACATCTTGTATGACAAGTAAAGTGCAAACTGATTTGAATATTACACTCAACAATACAGAGCTCGAAAATGCTACCAGTCCAGTACCGAGTTATTTTAGACGAAAATTTGTCATGGAAAAATCATATAAATTGTACATCCAAAACTATTTCCAAAAATATTGGTGTCATCAACAAACTAAAGCATTATATTCCTTACAGTATATTACGCATTCTTTATTCTACCCTTATACTCCCGTACCTAAATTATGGTGTTGTAATTTGGGGTAAAACATGCAAAACTTATCTTGACAAGATAATAAATCTTCAAAAATGGGCGGTAAGATCAATAAATAACGCCCATTTCAGAAGTCATACTGCCCCATTATTCTTTAAGTCTAATCTACTCAATATCAACGATATGTACACTCTGGAACTAGGAGTTTTTATGTACAGATTTAGGATTAATGGCTTACCAATTTCATTCAACGATTATTTTACAAAACGCTCTGATATCCATAAGTATAATACAAGACATACCAACGATTTGCAATTAACCAATAACAAAAAAGCTTTCTCTGACCAAAGCTTAAGAACGAACGGCCTCGTACAATGGAACTCTTTGCCGAAAATTATTAAAGCATCTAAGTCGGTTAACCCTTAAAGAGCCGGGCTTTTTCGACTCACCTCACAGCCGGGGGGTTTTCGCCCACCCCCCTTCCGATCTCGGAAACCGATTGACGAAACATCACGGTAGGGTACTGGTGGATAGCTATGACCCTCACGAGTCCATTGGTACCAAACAAATTGAAATAGGGCCTTGTTTGACGTCACAGTGACGTCATAAGTGACGTCGGTCAAAAATCACCAAAAATCGCCAAAATCGTGGTTATGGAATTAGGTGTTGAACTGTAATATTTGTTTCCATAATTTAATTTTACATTTTAGCTAAAAACATGCGCATTTTAGATCAAAAAACACCATTTTTAGCCCATATTTTGAAGTTTCATTATTAGTGGCGCTATTCATTTTTTGAAATAAATCATATGCATATTGCATAAATTAGATATCTGTTGTGTGAATTAAACATGAATTTGGTCTCCTTTACCTTATCCATGAGGCAGATTCTTAAAACCTTGAAACTTCATTTATAGAAATAGCGTCACCGATAATGTGCCTCTAGCATTAAAGGGCTATATATTATTAGTGATCAAACAGTGGTGTCCGCTACACTATATAATTTCTGTTGATTGCCTTCAATATGTACAGCTATATTTCATATTTCAAATCATTTGCTAGTGTTTTGAAGTAAGCACAAGGATTGTGAATCTGTCCCAAAATCAATTTCGGCAAATTACGGCTTTGACATGTATTTGACATTTACGACTCGTTTGAGGTGGACGGTCACAAATAGATTCAAAACCTGTCATAATATATTCCCCTTGAGGGCGCAAAATTGTGAGACCAATCAAATTTATTATTTTTGCGCAATGTCGGACAATGCCATTAATTTATGTTTTCCCATGAAGAAAACCAAGTTTACACAACAATAACCACCCTTGGTAAACTTCGAGAATCAGGTCGCTTATAAAAGAACATCTAAAAACTTTTGCCGAAAAGGTCTTCAGCGGTCGCGTCAACTTATGAACATGATGAAAAGAGCTATAGAAAAGGCCAAGACAAGCTATTATACCAACAGAATTGGAGACTTGCCAAAAAAAACCACCTTAGCTTAAATAACGGCACATTCAAATAAGAAATGCTACTAATGCTACCAAATCTGACCTAAGGATAAACATTGAGTCTTCTGATTTCAAAAGTATTGCTAATGCAATCAATGTTAAATTTGCCAAAGTTTCTTAAGATCTAGAACAGCTTGTTTTTCACCGCTTGCCTTCCTATTTGTCGGCTAAAAATTATACTCCTCGACTCTAACCGTGGAATGTTCTATTCTGAGCTTAATAAACCGAAATGGCCGTGACCAAATTCCTCCTAAATTGATAAGGTAATTCGCTAATGAGCTGAGTGTTCCATTGACGGCCTACCAAATGAGCTGAGCGTTCCATGGACGGTCTACCATAACCCCACCTTAGGTTGTACCCCGGTGTTTTTGTTTGTTTGTTTTATCATCAAAAATGACCACAAAGGATGTAAAAACAAGTACATAAATGCTAAGGGTCAATCGGCAATCATCCATCGAGGGAGGGGGGGGGGGGGGGTCAGGGTGACCCCCCAGTCTCCCTTAGAAAGACGAGAGTTAATGTAATACATATATTGGGTTAGTTACAGAGGGACAATAAACCTCTCAACACATTGGAGGGTCTTGGGATATCAGCGAATGAAAAGCGTAACATGTGGCCGAAAACGACTTTAAAGTCGGGATGCCTTCGCGCGTAAATAATAACGTTGATGGCACTGTTTGCATATATAAGTACTTGGAAATCAAACTTGAGATGGTATGCAATTGAAGACACGTACACTTCTGCAAAAATGCTTGCTATAAAGTACGGTGTGCAGAAAAGAAAGAAGACACAAATAATTATAAAAAGGTTTTTGGTTGTTTGAATTTGCTGATGAGATATACGCTCCATACGGGTTTGTCTAACCATTTTCATATCTATCCGGACTGTAGATATGTCATTTCGTGTTACACTTGCGCCGTCCATCTTTTCGACGCTTTGACCGTTTTGACTATCTGTGCAATCGTTTTTAGAACCCATGTCATTTGGATAAGTGTCTGCCTTTCTAAGATGTTCTTCTGTGGTATCCTTGCTTACGTTCTGGTCATTTTTCTTTACGCTTGAGCTATTTAAGTTAGTTTCAGCAGATATATCGCGAAAAGCTGTTTGTGATTCAAATAATGCTCCATCCATTTTGATATTTTGTTTTTGTGCACGGAAATGTCTCTTTAAGTAAAAATAGATCAAAACATAACTGATAAATATAGCAGCGGATGGTACAGACAGCCCAACTGCAACTTGCACGCCTTTAAATACGGCCGAACTATCGTGAGATTCAATATCACTACAAGATCCATCTGAATCAAGGCCAAAAGCACCATTCCCTGTAACCAGAACTATTGAAATTGCCAGACATGGTATCCCCCATGACATAACTACTAACACTGCTATCTTCCAAGAACTGAAAATTTTCTTGTGTAAAAATGGTCTAGTTATGACTAAAAGTCTACTCACAGCTATTAGACCTAAATTGTACATGCTAACTCCAACACATACAAAAATTATAAAACCTGTAATTTGGCATAGCCAATAGGCTTCCGGAAAAGGCCATCCATGGACACTTGTTGAACTCACTGTAGTCCAAATAACAAAGAAAGAAGTAACCAGGTCTGCTATCGCCAAATTAGTGACAAACACATTTGTTGGTGTTTGCAGCGTCCTAGAAAACACAACAGCTAACATTATCATGGAGTTGCCCAGGATGCCCACTACAGCACTCATTCCATTCAAGACGCACACAATTATTCTTTCAGAGTAAAATACGGCGAATGTTGGCATTTGTGAAAAAGATTCATTTGTAATGTTTATATCCATTTTTTGTACTTAAGCGGCAAATCCCTCAAAGTTGTGAGCATAAATCTACTTGTTTACTCAAATATAGTTTATCTTGAACAACTTTGAGAATAATATTGAAGTGTCTCATACGCACTACCTGTCTGTCGATGTAGGTAATGTCATTTCGAAAAATATTCAAAACAAAATAGAATGACAAATGAGATCAACTGTTGTATTAAAATAGTCAGTTTGTATTCCGTGAAAACTAGTCATAGCACAATGCGATTCTGGCTTTCAAAGTATTTGCTAGAACCAAACAAATTCGAATTATTGTTTATCGTGAATGAGTTGTTGAAAACTGAAGTAAATGTTTTGTCGCTACTGTGAGTATTTGCAAATTGTATTACTTCTATAAAGGAAACCGTATATAATTTAAATTAAACATTTTCGAATTAAAAACCTGCAACCTCAATACTGCGTATTTCAATACGGTCAAATAAAAAAGTCAAAGTTTTCAACTTTGTGTGATTTCAACGTTCGTTTTGTTTAATTTGGACCATCGATCAAAAGTGTCAATAGTGACCCCGTCGTCCGATCCATCCTTGTGGGTCAAATTTCAAATAAAAGTTCAATGTAAAGGTCAAATTATATGTCAACTTTGACCAATTTCAATTCAACGTTTGAGGTTTCAAATTGTTCGTCTTGGACCAGTGATCGAAAGTGTCAATGATGACCCCGTCGTCCAACCTTTCCTATTGGTCGAAAGAATCTTTAATTGTAAGCTTTGTCCAATATCACACATACATTTCATCTTTATTATATTAAACGATTTATACAGCCCGCCACCGCAGCAGTGTGGGTCGGCTCAATACGCCTCGCTGATTGGCTATTAAAATACAGGCCAATCCACATCCGGGAGTTTTTTGCTTAACGCTATGTAAAACCAAATGCTATACGATTGGTTAAGGTTTGGCGTATTTAAGAAAAAGTAGAAAAATCAACAGATCAAAAAACTTGTTTCATCCGATAGCATAGACTTCAAGCTTTAATGTGAAGTAATTTGTGAACGCATTCGATCAACATGAGATGTTACATGGCTGAGTGAAAAGCTGACTTGCGTAAATTTAAGTAAAACTTTGACTTCTACATCAATATCTCGTCACGAATTCGACATTTTATTATGAAATATATATCATAATGTAGCTTATTTTGTCAAGATTACAATGATACCAACCTTTATGGGGTAAAACACAACTGTTTTTAAGAAAAATACGCCGAAGCTTGCGACAGGTTTTTCACGCTTTGCGATTCAGACCCGGTTTACATATGGCAGCTATTTATTGTTACCTCTAAAATCCTCACTTAGAAACTCACAAACTGCCATATGTAGTATTTCCAAAAATGACTCTGAATGTTTCACTTGATATACAATAATTACAATTACCCCTATGCCAAACAACAAGGTCACTAGGCTTTTATTCAACATGAAAAGGACTTTATCATTGTTTATCACTTGTCGTAATTGATGATCAATAAAAGAATCAGAGGCTAACTGCATGAACGATCTTAAGTGCTTGTTTTATAAAACCTGTACCACAGAGTAACAGAGATGACACTAAACTAAAAACAAGGCCCAAATCATAGCGTAGTATGTGGACTATAAAATATAGAGTGTGCTGAGCAGGAAATAAAGATGAAATGCATGTGATCAACGTTTCAAATGGTATGGTCCGATTGCCTTAACTTTTTTTCAAGCTTTTTTAAATCAACAATATTCAACGGGAATGAAATATTAGTTCCCTGATATGGTATAGCCTAATCAGTGGTTCATAACCAGAGGAAAGCTGGGATGTATATAGGAGCATAGCCTCAGTTTGGACTTGTGACAAAGGATTATTAAATCAATAACTCATATAATGACAATGACTAGTATCGGAACAAACGCAAAAGAGTCATTTTGTAACTGGGTGAATCAATAACTTAAAGGTGCAATAATCATGATTTTGATGTGACAAAAACCTCGCCTAAGAAGAGTACATTATAAATATAAACTGACAATTTCACTTGATTCCGATTGAAAGATCCCCATAGGTTTCTGTGTTGTAATTACTGTCGGGGTCCCGACAATAATTAGAAGATGACACATGTTCTCACTTTTCTCAAAATTGCAAGCACATATGTGTACCGCCGCGGCAAAAGGGACCAGTTGTCGGCTCGTACATGTTGCTCCTTGTAGCATATCTAATGTATGGTATTTGTATACATCAGATATGCTACAATGAGCAACATGTAGGAGTCGACAACTGGACCCTTTTGCCGCGGCGGTACACATATGGAAGAATGGTTTGGGGATCGTAATGTATACCAGTTGACGATTTTATGAGCTAAAAATCTTACTTTTGATAGAGGTGACCTTGAAGGTGAAAAGTGAATCATGAATTGCCCCATTAACATATCGTACGCCTTTAACACCTGGTCCAATAAGTTTGAACTTTTGATTTTTTAAAATATATGTTTCTATGTTTTGTTAACTGAATTAACGACACTAAAACTTGACATTTAAGAAATTGCTCATGTGATGGAATCTTGTTTTTAACCTATTTGACGCAGTAGTGCACTTTACTGTTTCAATTCAATTTAACACCAATAAGTTTGAACTTTTGATAATTATTAAATACCTTTTTCTATGTTTTGTTTACGGGATTAACATTATTAAAGCTTGACATTTAAAACATTTCTTACGTGTTGAAATCTTGTTATAACCTGTTAAAATAAAGACTCCCAAAAAAGTATCGCCTCGGCTCGAAAAAGTTAGAACATTTAAAGCCTTCAAGGTCAATTTTTAAAAGTTGCTAATTTCATTTTTTGAACTGTACAAACCAGTTGCGTAGACCTAAGGATCAAGATAAGGTTAGTTTGGTCACTGAAGCTCGCGTTTATTTTTCCAAACCATATGCCATTGGATTCTAACCATCATCCATCGAGAGATTGTTTTTTTCATCTTAATAATGATGATAAACAATATGAAACTTCAGATTCAACTGGTAGGCATTACTAGCCTTAAAAAACATCGTGCACTGTTATTCGTCCTCTGTGTGGTCTGGTACCTGCGCCAGTCTTTAGTAGGCTATTTCTTTTCAATTGACTGCAGACTTGATCACCTCATTTGTGACATTTGTAAGAGGAAGTTAGGATCAAAGAATCATTTTGAAAACCATTATTGCTTCTCTTTTTTAAAGTAGCTATCATTAATACTTTGGAGACCTTGATTTTGTACAATACCCACGACAATTGGTGGACAATGGAAAAGAATGCACATTACAATTGAAGACCTGAGCCCAAGAAGTACGTTAGTTAAGTCCACATTTGGCCAACTTGAGTTATCACTGGTTTTATGGTCAACTGTTGCCAAAATACATAACCACTGATAACAGTTACCTTTTTATTCAAAAAAATGCCTAAACTTACATTTTGAGTCTATAAATCTTTCGCACAAACCCCACTTTAAGCGCAAAAAGTACTTAAGTCCACCCTTAAAAACAAGTAAATGCATGGCAACGTAGGTCCTCACATACAAAATGTTTAATTCATCGCTTATTTTGTGTTCTTTTGGATCATGAAATAGTGCAGTTACGTCTATTTTCAAAAATATCAAAACAATTTTTTAAGGGGTGGTCGAATTGAGTTTGGAACATTCATGTTCAAATATCATATTAATGATTTAACTTTCAACGACTACTTTAACCCTAAAAGAGCCGGGGGGGGGGGGAGCGGATTCCTCCGACATCTTTTGGTATACCTCCGCCGGTTGTTATTTTGTCGCACTGAAACTTCTTGGCTCTTTTTTCGTAAGCCTTGCGCTTATTTTAAGACCATTTTTGTGAAAATCGGATCTAGGGTTGGGACGTGGCGTTACGTAATAGTACACTGGGTCAAACGGAAAACTGACCAAAAGCTGATTTTCAATGAGAATTACACACAAATCGTGTTTTTTGCTTTTTGGATACCCTTCCACTTTATTTGGACCAAGAACATGTATAAGCATACTTTGACACACATTATTGCTAAAAAATGCAAATTTTACTTGAAAAAATAGCGAAAAACTACGATTTTGACGATTTTTTGTGATTTTCGCGATTTTTGACCGACGTCCCTTGTGACGTCATTCAAGGCCCGATTTGAATTTTTTTGATACCAATGGACTCGTGAGGGTCATAGCTATCCACCAGTACCCTACACGTGATGTTTCGTCAATCGGTTTCCGAGATCGGAAGGGGGGTGGGCGAAAAACCCCCGGCTGAGAGGTGGGTCGAAAAAGCCCGGCTCTTTAAGGGTTAACCGACTTAGATGCTTTAATAATTTTCGGCAAAGAGTTCCATTGTACGAGGCCGTTCGTTCTTAAGCTTTGGTCAGAGAAAGCTTTTTTGTTATCCACCAGTAGGCCTACCCTATACGTGATGTTTCGTCAGTCGGCTCTATTAGGGTTAAAAAGCGTTTTGTATTTTAGTGCATACCCTACAAATCAGTATGGACCATTTGTATAATTTCCATATTTTCATCATCATTGACAGTAAATGACTATGGATGAATCATAATTTTCTTTACAAAGCTGTGTGTCTGGAAAAAGTACAGATTTTCAAGTAGTTTTCAGGTTAAAATTATCAAACAAATGAAAACAATCTAAACATCACCTTTAATAAAAAATCGTTTACTGATCATGCAATCCATACATGTGGTCCTATCCTTTGGGATTAATTTTCATCAAAGTTAAAAGCATCAAACAGTATAAAGAAATTCCGTTATCAACTTAAGCAATACGTGTGAGTATTTTTTGAGCTTGTCGTTTGTTATGTTTTGATTGATTGATTGTGCTGTCATAGTCTGTAACATAAAATATTGTTTATATAATAGGGTTTGACTTTTTCGGGCCTTATTGGCCTTCAATGTCTTTAATTTTGTTAGTTATATTTTTTGTATTTTTATGGAAGAAATAACGACTGAATGAAAGAATGAAAGAACACGACCTCCAATTAAAGTGCAACAAAAACTTCAATCCATAATACGTCAAGTTGAGTAATCACTGGTTTCAAAACTCTGACGGATAAAAACATAGAGTAAGTTGTGTTTATCTTTGATGTTTAGTGGTGAATTATCCGTCGTCTAACCAATACTTTTTCGTAACACGTATAACCAAGGGGGAGGGGGTTGAATTTTGGAAACGGAACCTCTAAGAACTTGGTTTTGCTATCAATAGGCACCTGTAATGAAGAAAATATGAAATTTGAGTTCTGTCTTCAAAATTGTGTAGTATTGAGCACAAAGTGTTTCATTTTCTCGCTAGAGGCTAACATATATATATTGCACATGCGTATACTTGAAAATGCGATCCCTTACCTACCCCACTGAGCTATATACCTTCTGCAAATTCTGCATACTCTCTAAATGTAAACGAGTGAAAATTTCACTCCCCAAAAGAGTGAAACTCTTATAAACCACTCAGAAAGGAGTGGTTTTGTAAGTTAAGCAGCAAATTGCCACTATCACTCTAAAAAGGGTGAATTTCCATTCGTTTGAGGAGTTAAACGAAGGACAACTCGAAAAAGAATAGTCCTTCGTTTAACTCCTTAAATGAGTGGAAATTCACTCTTTTTGCTTCCCCCCCCCCACCCCCACCCCTATCCAACGATACCAAGATCACAAACATCAGCCAAGGATGCCGGTTATAACACAAATTTAATAGTCACTAGTTTTGGGGCAAACGATACCATTAACTGGATCAAAAAGAACAGATACTTGTCTTATGTATTTAACACCAATGAATATGAACTTTTGATATTTGTCGAAAATGAAATTGTATGATTTGTTTTGCAAATTAGTGGTAAACTTGACATTTAGGAAATTGCTCATGTGTTGAAATATTGTTTTTAACCGAATTTGACGTAGTAGGGCATTACATTATTTCTATTCATTGTTTTGCATACTTGATCACCTCATTTTTAACATTTTAAAGAGGAAGTCAAACCTAAACTAAATATTCCTCAAATGACTTGGTTGCGGGGAAGGGACACTCAAGTTAAGATCCAGAATGCTTGCTCGTAATGACCCTTAAAAAACACTGTACCTGGAATTGGGTTAATTCAAAAAGACCTCCAAAAAGAATTTAGAATATTTCATACCGTAAACTCGAATCTTTCATATTTAGTAATAGTTCATACCCTAATAAAAATGGGGAATTAAAGTTCGAAAATAAAAACCGACATTTCTTTGTCAGACCAAAATATATACCAATATACCATAGACCCACTTTTTTTAAAAGTTTTCTTCCCTGTTTTTTGTATTTTGCACGTTACGAATATTACTCTCTTATTTTTTTGGATTCCAAACATGATCCACCACTGAGCACAAGTGCTCCCTGTGGCTGTTAAGCATATATTTGAATAGATAAGGACAAGGATCCTCTCATCGATGAGTACAATCCCTGCATGCATTGCGTTAATGTGAAGTTTGGTTTATTATCATGATTATAGGCCTATGTATTTACTTTGTACATAGGTCTATGGAGAACTCCTATTTTTGCTTTGTTCTCCCCCCCCCATGAACCCATAGAAACATGTCTGCCCCTTCTCGCCCCTCATTTCCAAAAATCTAGTTACGCCACTTAGGTGGAGGAGCACTTGCCTACGTGCCGCCCTCAAGACCCTCTTTTCAAGCCTCCTCTTCCGCTCCCCAAGATGCCCATGTCAATATTACTTCCGTAGGATTAGGAAGATTTTCACTATGGGGGGAGGGGCAAAAATTAGCGAAGCAAAGTGAGCGAAGCGAATGGAGCGCTCGCCCCCACAGGGGCCCGCTAAAGGGCCGTTTGGTCCAGTGGCAAAGCCCCTGTGGGGTCGAGGGGGTGGAGCCCCTCGAAGCCAAAGGGATTCTACACACTTGGAACGTAAGAAGAGGCCATTTCCTGGGGCAAAATACTTATTTCAAATAGCATGTGACTTAAGGACACAAGTGAGAG
>JXSR01S014270.1:15287-28919 GCA_000969725.1 Ophiothrix spiculata | reverse complement strand
GCGACGAATAAGGATAAATTCACTTGCATGACTAATTAATAACCCCTGTTTGACGACTTTTCCACCACGTTTGACGAAATAATGTTTTCAGTGTAGTAAAGTTCCATGTAGAAACTAAAGACTCTATTCAATATGTAAAATTTGGCGTACATATTGAATATAGTCTCTAGTTTTCTAGTTAATATTGTGATATTCTGATAGGTGTAAGTAGGTGAAAACGTGCAGTAAACATGATATTCAGCCGAGCGAGACGTTGTTAGGGACTGTAGCCTTAATGATGTAAACTTTTGGAAATTTCCACTAACGATTTTTTAGGTGTAAAGGCACGGTTCACAATTCATGACGGAATATCTTCAGACATAAGAAAGGGCTTGACGCAAGAGCCATGACGAAATGTATTTTGAGTCATGCCTCAAAAATGTAAGGAAAAGCGCATAACTACCTTCTTTGAAGGAGTCTTTATAATGATAGAGGCCCTGACGAATTTTTTCTGCATCATTAAATACACTTTATTACATATATCTTTGAATCATGACTCAATATTTTTCTGCATTATGATGCAAGACAATTGCGTCAAGCCCTTTCGTATGACTCAAAAGCCTTTTTTGTCATGAATTGGGAACCATGCCTATAAGGTTGATTGGTTTGAATTTCTCACTACACGTTAAAGTTACTAAAATGGTCAATATTCTTAATGGGCCAAGTCCCCCGGGAGCACTCACTATCTAAAGTGAGGCTCCCCCTGTGCAAATATCTTCATATCTGTCTAGCATTCTTTTTAAAGTATTCACCAAATGCCAAGAAATCAAATCAAAAATAAAAAATCTTCCAGCTTCTGAGGGGGGAACATCCCCAATATAAATATATATATATACATTGTTTTACAATTAAAATCCATTTTTTTTAAATTTGAGTTATGACTGAAGGTACCATGATTGGTTGATTTTGATGATTTTATATTCAAATCATTTAAATAAATTGCTTTGAAATTATTGGATGGTCGTTAAGACAGAAAATCCCAGCAGTTCAATATAAAACAAAGACATTTAAAAACGGACTGCTATATTTTAAACCCACTGAGCATAAAAAGCCAACGACAAACTCCGGAATGTTGGTTGCATATTATTCACAATGAATTATCTTGATATAGTAATTGATTTATTTCAAAGGAAAATGTAATTATTTAATCAAACTCTAATTTAAATGAAAATCCTTCAAACTACAGGGATGAGGGTCTTCTGTATACAAAGGTATAGGAAAAGCATCCAGAAATTTGTGACTTCCGTTATTAAAATTGCCATAACTTCGAAACCGAATGTCCGTTTGAACTCAAATAAAAAGCATTATAAAGTAGATATTCTGCTGTTTTATATTTGTGATAATATCTCATTTTTCTGATCTAAACGAATTGGTTGGTAAATCTACCCCGGACCACCCCCTTAAGTGAATCCTGAAACGCTGCAAAGACTAATTTGATATTTATAGGTACACCAAATAAAATCAAAAATACTGAAAATGATATGCACATTTATGTAAATGGTTGTAAGCTTTTAACATGTTTCGAATGTAAAATTCCTGGGGCTTACATTCACAACTGACCGTATTTTTACGGTATAAAACCAGTCTTTTTTAACGGTGAAATCCCGTAAGAAAATATTTACGGACGTAGTGTAAATTTAACGGCATATATCAGTTATTTAATGCAATGACCGTCTTTTTACGGGATTTTACCGTAAATATGTGGAAAAACGGGGAAGTTCCGTAAATTAATAGCAAAAAAGACAATTTGACACCATAGAAAATATATACTAAATAAAGAATATATCTGTAGTTATTTTATTAAGGCTGGTCATTTTCCCTTGGTGTAGCAGCATCAAACTGCAAACATGCCTTGTTCTTGAGAATGGCTAGGGATGCTTATTTTGACACTAAAAATCATCCGATTTTAAGTTGAAGACTGGTATGAAAGGTCCATAAAAAATATGATTTAACGGTAAAATACAGTAAAATACTCAGGCACATGTAAAAATATCGAACATATCGCAAGGCTTTTTTAAACTACAAAAAAGAGCTGTTAGAATATTATAAATAATAGTTCTTATCTGTGCCACACAAAGCCTCTGTTTGGGAAATATACTAGTAACCTTCTTATTAATGTTGAAGTATTGTTATGTGTAAATACTCTAATGGTTTACTCAAATCTTTTGATAATTTGTTCAAAGACATGAAGGGAATTCATAAATATGATACCAGAAGATAACTATCGTTATGAAATCCCTAAAATGAATAATGTTCTACCATCAAGACCAAAAATATTGAATGGTCTTCCAACCAACATCAAGTCAGCTATTCAATTAATTGACTTCACAGAAAGATCTACGATCATATTTTGTTTATGTTGCTTTCATGGTATACTTTTATTTGTCGCTCATTTCTTCAGTGTTTGTATAGATCATCGAACAGAATATGACTGTATTTGTTTACTGCTGGTTTAAACTTTTTGACATACTACACACCTGATGATTACTTATAGAAATATGGAACATAGATGTAACCTTTCAGATTGTACATGTATATTATGTTTGTTTTGTTTTGTTTGTCTGTTTGTTTTGTACTATATGTATGGAATATCTTGAAGATACTCTTATTGTAAAGGGATTACATCGTCTTGATGCATTCCCCCCATCACAGATAATTGCCAATGATATCCCCTGATAATTTTATGTGAAGATGATGGGAAAAAATGAATGAATGAATGAATGAATGAACGAGTATTATAACTTACTTAATAGACAAGAAATAGAACCAAAAGAGATACATTTCTATAAAACAAGAGTGATGTATTGATTGAAATTGGCATGCGTCAAATGTTGAAAAAAGACAAGTTTAATATAAATCGTAATAAAATGCATTTGCTTACACTAAAAATACTTACTTCACATATTCATTTTTAAATCCAAATTTCTATTTAGAAATTAAATCCGTTGAGAGTTTTGTTTATTATGTGATGTTTTGCGAGACCGGGAAAATAGAACATAACAGAGGACGCATGAACTACAATCTAGTTCGAAACATTATTGTCATTCCCAAATTTGTGTACAATGATTTTACAAGGCAAATAATTTACTTTCAGACCATTTAATTAAAACTCAAACGACTGTTTGCGTTGCAGTATAACTTGTGCTTTTCCTCTATCATTTCAGCCAATAGAAGTGGCCCTCAACAGGAAGCCGAACTTGATAGGAAAATACGTCATTACAAACTTGATGTACACGAACATCTCTTTCGTGCAAAGCACTAACGACATGATTGATAAAGCAATTGCAATCCAAAATGGCATAACAAGTGCAAATAAAACAACTTACGATATAATCAACGCAAATTATGACACCGGCAATCAATATAAATATGTCCATGTACGAATCACTGCAAAAGACAACATGAATACTATTAGACTGAGTGGCGGGGATCTCTGGACTGCTGTCATGACTTCAGGTGAACTTAGAACATCCGGACATATAGTGGATCATGAAAATGGAACTTACAGTGTTTTCTTTGTCAAAGCCTGGCAAGGTGAAGCACATATAAATATCACCCTCATTTTGTCGAGTACGGCAGCTAGATATTATCTGACTAAAATATGGCCAGTTTTTCGCCTGAGGTATCTTGGAACCTTTAAGCAAGGAAATCAAATAGAAACGACAATATGTTCTATTTTGTCTCCATCTGATATATGGTTAGATAAAACTAAATGTGTGTATGTTAATAAGGCCAGTCTTGGGGACCATGTTTTCGCCTGTCATCCACCAAAGAATTTGCCGTGCAGTGCTTTGATTTATTATGGACATACTCCAAAAACGTTTGAAGAACAGGATAAGATTATGAGGAATCTTCTCCGAAACAGGACCATGTTATTTAAAGGGTAAGAATAAAAATATTATAATAACTAAACTTTGACGTTCTGCCAATATGATCTAAATGTAATATACATTTAGACTGCAAAAAAAGCGGGGGGGGGGGGGGGGGGGGGGGGGGGGGAGGGAACTGGCGCCCCCACCCTGGTACACCCCAAAAAAAATACCAACAGCTTTGAAATTACCTCTTTTTTGGCGAAAATGGGTAATTTCTGCTATAATTTATCTAAAAAATTTTCAGCGCCCAAAAAATGGGTTTTTTGCAATAATATTTGCTTATTTAAGCTAAAAGATATTGAAATTGTTAGGGCGAGCGGAGCGCGCAAAAAATTTAGGCAAAAATTGGCTAATTTCAGAAATGTTTGTCCTATTATTTTTTATGCAGTGACGATTTGGCGCCCCCTAGAGGTGGCGCCCAGGGCAATTTGCCCCCCCCCCCCCCCCCCTTAACACCCACCCCACCCCCTAGCTACGCCGCTGCAACATTTTCAAGAAAGATAACCAAATTTTGATTTCTCAATACCAAAATTATGCCAAAAATGAAATTTGGGTTAAAAAATGAAATGTTGACCTATTTTTGTCGATATTTAAAAAAAAATATACCAAAAAAATGAGAAATGCGTTCTTAGATATTGCTTTCTAGGTTTTAAAAAGTGAAATAGTACACAATCATACAAAAGCAAAATATGGTTAATATCTCAGCAGGCCCATAAAAAGGATTTTTTTGAAGGGGGTGCGCCGGTATTCAAAAATGTTGGCGTTTTAGAGGAAAAACATTCTGTTTAGGTCGACCCCAAATTAATCAGTGGTTTTCAAAACGTGACAAGCAAAAACAAAACAAAAACAAACAAACAAACAAATAAACAAACAAAACAAAATTCAAACAAACAAACAAACAAAACAGGTTTCCAGTAGTTTTACAAGCGTTTGGTGTAGCATTTTGTCACAAAACGACATTAAAACAGTTTTTGAGTGCTTTGGGGGTTCCTTTTTGTTTACCTTTCGGGGATTTTTATGGAGCTTTTTGTACATTTTCAAATTTAGGGATGCGTCTCCCACAGCGCATCCCGTGGATACGGTAATAGCCTGATAGTCCGAAAGTTCGCTAGTCCGAAAATGAAAAAGGGTTCGCTAGTCCGAAAATGAAATAAGGTTCGTTAGTCCAAAAATGAAAAAAAAAAAAAAATGTCCGCTTGTCCGGGTTGCTAATCAAAAAAATTTATTATTTTCGGACCTAGCAGACCCTGTTAAGTTTTTGGAATGGCGAACCTTATTTAATTTTCGGACTAGCGAACCTTCGGACTGGTGAACCTTTGGACTAGCGGGCTGTAGTTGTGGACACAGACTTGCTTCCTAGTAAAATTTTGGCCAAAAACAAGATCATTTTGAAATTGAGGGCCAAAATTACACATTTTAGTCCAAAAATGACCCCACCATCATGTTCAGTATGCAAACCCACTTCTAAAAGTGTATACTTTTATTTGGATTTAATATTTGATTAGAAGTTGCTGAGTTACAGAGCAGGAACCATGAAAACGGACGGTTGCAAGACCCTTAAATCAGTTCCATAGCGTAATTAATATTGATTATCGGACCTTTTCGAAATGCAAAAAGACCTTTGCAATGAGTTGGTCCCCCAAGGGATGGGGCTGGTATTTAAAACATGTTGTTTTGTTTTTCTGAACCTACTTTGTCTTCATATTTTTGTTTAGGCCTATTACCATTTGGTATTTCAACTTTGCATTGATTACCTCAATGACCCGCATTTTCAAACCTGGATGATCCCATTTTTATTCATGTTGTGTACCCAATGTTCCCCTTTTTGTGCGTAAATTTGCACCGGATGACCCCTACTTTTTCATCTCGACGAGTCACATCCTGTCCCTTTAGATAGTGAGTGTCCACGGGAGACTTGATTAAGAATATTAACCATTTTAATAGCTTACGTGTAGCGCGAAATTCAAACTAAACAACTGTAACCATCTACCTACGAAAATCGTTAGTGGAAGTTTCCAAACGTTTACATCATAGAGGTGCTTGATGTCACAACAGGTCATACCAAAGCTAGGCTAAAATTGCCTAATTGTATAGATTTGACCATTTTGGAGTATTTATACTCTAAAATCTATAAATCTTGTAGGGTCAAGAGAAGGTAAATAACTTTTCTTTCATGACTTTCCTTGAAGTTTGATATTTACAAAAAAAAAACCAAAAAAAAAACGAGTGTAGCGGGCAGGCGCCTCGTGTTAATTTTGATTTTAATAAAAATTTTGAAATTTTGATTTTTTTTTAATACCAGGATAGGCCGGGTTGATACCAGGTGCGCAATGCATCACTATACATTCTGTATAGGGCCTGAATAAGTTGTGAGCGATAGAAGCCCACGTATTGCACCGTTCACGAGACAATATAGTTGAAATGAGAGACTTTTAGAATGTTGTTCTCTTTCTCCCATAAAGGTAATCAACTCATTTATTTACCTTTTATGTTACCATTAGACCTTGATAAGAATACACTAGTCTTTTACTTTCTCTTCTTCTCGTTCGATCGCCGATGAGCAAATGAGTTTTAACAATAAATTTTAAAAATATTTAGTGCCAGAAATGGTATAAGAAAAGGGTAAAACAATGCAAGTTAAAACTCGTATATAACACAACAATCAATTGCACATCATCATAATGAAGTACTCACTTAGGTTACATGGTGGCAAACAAAAAGTATTCAGCAGGTGTGCTGTATATTTTGTATACAACACCAAATATGGCTTACTAAATGTCAAATCTTCCATTCAAAACTAAACATTCTCCTCCCAACACATCACCACTCAACCACTGGTACAACATCTGGTAATGGATTGGTAATAACATCTATAATAACGAAGTACATTTAGTCTCACATAGTAGCACACCTGGTATCACATGGTAGCACAGGCCCAACCACCCCGGTTTACATCAGTTTAAATAAATTAAACATAATATTTGCGAGCCACCCTATATACTTCCAAGCTTAGATATTTCAGTATAATTTTTACTGAGCCATCCTGTATATTTTTAAGCATAAATATCTCGGTATAATTTTTACTGAGGCACCCTATATATTTTCCAGCCTAAAATATATCAGTATAATTTTTACTGAGCCACCCTGTATATTTTCAATATCTCAGTATAATTTTTACTGAGCCACCATGTGTATTTTTAAATATTAAAATGTCATTTTCACTAACTTCGAACAGAAATTAGGAACTACAAAAATGCATTTCTGCACAATGATGATGGTGGGTGCAAAATAAGAGGGGGTAAATAAAACAGGCGGAACCTGTCTGAATGATTGACACAAAAATACGACCTCTATAAAGAAGCCCAAACGAGGCCCAAAATTACTGGGAAAAATCGAGGAAAATCACACCCGGTGTAGCAGGAATTGAAGTCCCCCGTTCTTATTGTCCGGGTTGTACAGTAAAGTATAGGCTAACAACTCTCACGCAACATTAGTTTCACGCAATTGAAGGCGGACGACCATTTCAGGGGGACTATTAGATTCCTTTCACACCGGCATAGAAAAGAATTGTCTAAACTTTGGCATATAAAATCCTTAAAAAAATATGGCAAATCATTTGACAAACTTTAAAGTCCTGAAAAATACTCTTGAAATCTGGCCGATTAATTCCAAAATTCGACCGAGTCTTCTTTTAACATAGAAGAGTATAAATATGTAAGAAATTTGAAATAATTTTGGGCTAAACTAGCCTTGCTCCAAGGCCCGGGCCATCTATTTTTGGGAATATCAAAGGGTCATAACTCTTTACCTCCAGAGTGTCCACTATCATTTTAAGTATTCATTCATTTCTAGAGCTTTATTTGTTTCATTATAACTCTGAACTCGTCATAAAAATCTATGGTCTACCCTGCAGATGGATTAATGATAAATTAAATGGATTACTTTGCAAAATGAGGGGCTGTCAGCTCGCAAAGCCATCCATAGACATGCAAGTGCATTCAAAATGTGTCCCCATGACTTAAGCCTTTATGACACCATTTAGGCCTATTTCTAGTCGAGAATTGAAGTCAATTATTAGCAAATTATGATCAAATTTCTTGCATTTTTTCTCACACTCATACAATTTGTGCAATATACACAACATGCCATAATAGTAATGTTTTAAAAGATACTCGGAAAAACATACAGTTTGCGTACTAGCTAGCTAAAATACAGATTTTTATACTAGCGTGTACTAGCTATGATAGGCATACACAGTCAATTACCACCAAACACCTAAAATCATAACACAGTCTGCAGCACTGAGCTAAGAATCTGATATATGAAAACATTCTGTTGGCCTACTACTACAATGTACTAGTATTACACCTACCAATATTAACATTTCAATTTCCAATACTTCATGTAAAAGCAGACACTAGAGGGTCGCCAGGCCCGGCATAGAAGAAAATGTTGGTAGGGGTTGTATGTTTACAACTCCCAGGCACTTGAAAATTGAAATGTTTTAATTTTTCAAACAGTCTGGTCTGTTGGTCTTTGCTATATCACAGATTTTTGGCTATATCTATTAGGCCTATTATAACATATAGGTGTGTGCTTATAATGTTTGCATGTGCTTTGATTTTCTCAGCCTTTAACAAAGGCTAGGTGTAATCTTGAGTTTTCGGCCTTTACAAAATGTTCATGGCCGAAGTCACGTGCTTTGATGCAACTGAATTACAAAATCGCAGATTTTGTCGACAAATCTGACGCAATTTCACTCAAATCACCACAGAGTATGCAGGGGCGTAACCAGCTTTGACCGTCCGGGGGGGCAAGGGCAAGACTCAAGAGGCTTCCCGATTTTTGTATTTGTTGGGAAAAAAATTAAACGCGCGCGTAGCGCACGTGCAAAGAGTATGTGAACAAATGTTTATTTTAGCTAAAAAACGCCTATTTTTGAACGAAATAATGGTTTATTTCCCTTTTCCTTTCTCTTTTTCCTTTTCTCTTCCTTCCTTTTCTTTCTTTTTCTCTTTTCCTTTGCCTTTTCCCTCTTCTTTCCCCTTTCTCTTCTTCCTTCTTCTCTTTTTCTCTTCTTCCTCCCTTTCTTCCCTTCCCATTTTTTTGCTCTCCTTCCCGATTTTTTTGGGTCCGGGGGGGGGGGGGGTAAGCTGCCCCCCGGACACCCCCCTGGTTACGCCCCTGAGAGTATGCTATAAACAATAATTGATCCAAATCTGTAAAAAGATTCGAGAATTTCAGAGAAATTCTGCAAAAATGGTGACTTTCACCACAAGAATTATAATAGCACAGCTTTTCTTCTCGTTCGATCGCCAATGAGCAAATGGACAATTTCAGGTTGGGGAGTCCCGCTCATCGAAAAATAAATAAGTTAGCATGCCGCGCTCTGATTGGCCAGCGGTTGCGTCATGTTTAAAATTGACTTTCGCTAAACAAGCAATAAGGGTATGGTTCTCAAAAGTAGGAATAAAAATAAATAGAGGGTCTACCGCTCAATTTTGTACCCCTTCATCAAATTATTAAAATATCACTAAAAGAGATGCGATCCGCTTCACGAAGGTCTATTTAATTAAAAACGTGGCTCCAATTTCTTTTTTTTTTAAATTTCTTCGTCCCAGATTTAAAAGAGGGTGGTATGATATTGAAATTTGCTGTGGTTTTCATTGTTTTGCTATTTTTTGCCAGATTAATTGTATTTTATAAATATGTTGACATCAATTTAATCTAAATTAAAAATCTTCTACCAACATTATAGCCTTGCCGGGACTCACTCCAGCGCTACCGATTGCGCCTCGGAGGCAGACACAATATCAATTTATCAGTGCACTTACATATTTACAAAAGTATATAATAACTTTGATAATTACAATAACTGTCAATGTCTCAATACATTTTTACTGACAAATTTAATTAATTCAAAACTTCAATGTGATCAATAATTTTAAAAGATGTTCAGATCACTTAATTTACTTAATTTGGAATTGACCAATAAGTTCAAATAAATCAAGTATGGTCAAAACTATCATTATGAAATAACCCACGTCTGATATTTGACCAAATGTCAAAATTTAAGATATAATCAAATCATTGTGAAAGATTATGTGACTACACATTTTACAACATAAATAATAATAAAAAAATGTCAAAAATCCAAAACAACTCCTTTCAAATAAAACAACTCTGAAATGTTAAAGTTTTAATTTCCTTCTCAATTCACAAAATCAATATAATTCTTTCACAATAATAGTATATCGAAAATAATATTCAAAACATACAATCAGTTGAAAATTTCTCGAGATATTGATTATCTGATTACAATTTAACTCTACAATATTATTGAAGGAAAATTTTACTTTCCAAATTTTAATCTTTATTAAGTTCTCAAAAGTTCAAATAAGTTGAATAGAGTCGCTGAATTCTCAATTTCAGCTATCAAGATTAAGTCTCTTCAATAATGTAATTTAATTTAATATGGTTACTCTCCTTGATTCTTTTTAGTTGACTCCAGTAACAAAGATTTTACACAAAACACTTTTGATAGTAATGCAATTTTATTTACAATTTTAAAAGAATTAATGAAATGGTATCTGCATTACTATTTTGAAAGCCTTCTATTCTGGTTGCAAATTAATCAAGACAGTTTTACGACAATGCTATTTTACTATCAATTTCCTAATTTCTGTCTTGTATACATGCAAAACAAATTTCTCAAACAAACACCATGAAACTTTACAATCTTCACAAGATTTATAAAAATGCTACGCTAGCAAAAAAAAATTGATTACAATTCTGAAAACTTGAGCCTCACAGGCATAAAGAAATTATAAACTTTTGCTTTCACAAAGCTATCGCATCGCACAAAATTTGACTAAATGTCTCAATACAATGTTTCTCCTCTGAGAGTCAAATAGCTAGTGACCAGAAAATGTTTTTTTTTTGTAATAAGCGATCCTAAAAATATATGCAAATTGAATGATTGTCAATGATTCAAATATTGTATTACAATTGAATACCCTGGGAATTGTGTGATCATTTCACCTGGCTAAAAATTCTTTGTTAACCAAAATATAAAAGTTATAAATATACAACTGTGTGAAATACATGGTTTTCAAACGGCAACACCACCAAAAAAGTATCATTTGAATTGGAATTGGTTATTGGCAATCATATCCTATTAAATAAAAATCCTTTTAAAATGACTATCTGCTCTGACAGGGTTGATAATTGCATTTATACGTACAAAATGCCGCGATAATATTTGATCATCCTTAACATTTATAATATTCGATAATGAAAATGGGAAAATTGTATGAAAGAGAGACATAGACCTGTTTATAGTTTTTCAACCAATTACTATGGTGTTATATACAAAATTTAAGTGAATTTGCGTTTAGTCAGCCTTAAACAGAAATAGGCCTGCCGCTTTTTTACATTGGTTAACAATTTATTTTGGTAATACCGCCATCACTAACATCTGGAAAGTTGGAGTCAAGGTTTAACGATGGTTTCTTTAGGGGAGGGGGGTTGACACGTAAACTAATCGGCAACAGCTTGCCGTTATCTGAGCTAGACGGCATAATCAAATTCATTTTGATGCTTTAAAATCATAGATACAGTACACCGGCACACAACCAAATGCGTGGATAAGACAAATTATCGACATATTAAAGATTAGTGGAGAAATGGACTGTTCCGACTACTGCAGATATCTGAACCACGTTGCCAATTAGTTTACTCGTCTCCCCTTAACCATTCGATTTGCTCCCATCAGAATTACATAAAGTAATGGAGCTATAAAATGTCAGTAATGAAGTGTCAGGGGCCTGGTAGGTCTATCACTTCATTTCCTTTGCCCTTTATAGTGATGCATCATAGCTTAAAGGGGCAATTCATGATCCAGTTTTCGACCTCAAGGTCACCTCAATCAAAATTGAGTTTTTTAGCTTGTACGAATCGTCAACTGGTATATGTTACGATCCCCAAACCATTTTTTCATATGTGCTTGCATTTTTAAGACAAGTGAGAAAATGTGTCATTTTCTAATTATTGTCGGGGCCCCGACAGTAATTACAACACAGTAGCCTATGGAGATTTTTCAAAATGCTGAAAATTGTGTAACTTGGAAACGAATGATCGGAATCAAGTGAAATTTTCAGTATATATTTATAATGTACTCTTCTTATTATTTAGCTAGAAAACAGGCAAGGTTTTTGTCACATGAAAATCATGGATTGCACCTTTAAATATTCATAACAATTGTTCATTTTGTGATAAAAGCATGACATTTGGCACAGATTTAGAAAACGGTTATCTAAACAGATCTAGAGCATGAGCCATCTCAATTTTTGTCCCTGTCGGCCATTTTCTAAGATGGCCGCTAAAGTGCCGATTTTCGGTATATTTTGGCAATGTATTTATTAGGTAGAAACTTTATGTTCAAAATTATTATGGAGAAATGACTTCTAGAGCTATAGCAATACATTTGACTCCCAAATTATGTTATGTGCATATTTCAAATTCAAAATGGCCACCAGAATAGCTGATATTCATTAAAATTTACCAACACAGCCGTTAAAATGCCTGATATTATAAATACTCAACATAAAATAACATTTAGGGCTACAAAAGGATCACTTACACCCTAATTATATTGTGAGCTTGCATCAAAATCAAAACAGCGCCTGTTCTGAGATCCAAAATGGTCGGCAAAATGTTGTTTTTATGTGAAAAAAAATGGGTTAAAGGCACTTCAAAACAGTATCTGAAACACCAAATTTCAAAATAATTGATGGAAAATGGCTAGGTAGGTAACAATAGGAGCACTTTTTTCCAAACATGGAAGCATGTTTCAAATCCTGTACTGAGATCCAAGATGGCCGCCAAAATGTGTTTTTATGTGCAAAAATGGGTTAGAGGCACTCAAAAAACATGAAAAATAACATCGAATGTTCAAAATAATCGATAGAAAAAGACTTTTTGGGTAACAATAGGAGCATTTCTTCCTAAGTAAGGGTTTTAGCATGTTTCAAATTCAATATGGGTCATGTATTCAGATCCAAAATGTCCGCCAAACTACTTTTTTATGTGCAAAATGGGTTAGGGGAACTTTTAAAGAGTATCAAAAACACTAAATGTTCAAAATAATGGGTGGAAAATGGTTTTGAGGGTAACAACAGGAGCTTTCATTCCCATCCAAAAGAAGGGCGTTAGCACGTTTCAAATCCAATATGGAGCCTGTATTGAGATCCAAAATGGCCGCCAAAATACGTTTTTTTATATGCAAACGGGTTAGAAGCAAAAATACCTAATGTTTAAAATAATCGATGGAAAATGGCTTTGCGGGTAACAATTAGATCATTTCTTCCCAAGTAAGGGTGTTAGCATGTTTCAAATCACTTTTTAACTGTTACAGTCTAAATCGTAACGACCCTGTTAACGAGCTCATTATGCGAATTCTGTATTCCAGGTCTCGTTAAACGAGAAAAAAAAAATGGTTGCGAGATTTTTTTTAACATGACCTGCTAAATAGGCTGACTTTGAACCTATATTACCTGAAAAGGGTGAGAACAAACGGCTGAAATTTGAAAAGCCACCCATCCAAATACCAATTTTCAAGAAAAAGGGACCCATCCACATACCAAATCTTCCAAATTTTGAGTCAAGTTTGATCAAAAATTGCATTTTTTTCGACCAAATTTGCGCTATTTTGGCACAAAAT
>JXSR01S014269.1:130098-146228 GCA_000969725.1 Ophiothrix spiculata | reverse complement strand
TAAAGGCCACTAGGAAATTATTTTTGTTTGCTGTTACCCTACTATACCTAAAAAGTCACATCAAATTATCAGGTTTTTAATACCAATTCTGGACCGGGAGCCAAAATGAGCTCCTGGACCTTAAAATGGAGCCTGGAACTAGTTTCCTGTATAAAATATTTGACAGACTGGGAGCCAAAACTAGGAACCGTTGGGTAAATGGAGCCTTGCAAATATTATAAAAGATTTTTTTTAAATTCAACATTTGCAATAGTACCAACCTTACATAACAAATGTTGCAATTACTCCAATTAACATTTACTCCCTGCATGCACTTAGCTTTATTTTATCAAATGTTACAAAACAAAGAACCTAATTTTATTTGGATTAATTTAGTATTAACTAAGGAAGTGTTTATAGAGTAGGATATATATTTTGGTTGCATCTTTCAGCATGAGCTTAAATCTAGTAATAACTCCTGTATCACATTAGTGCTGTGAGATTGATTGACATTTGTAGCTGTGGATGTCATGTTTATTTACATCTCCCTACTAGCTTATCTCACAGTGTACAACAACTTCAAGTTCCGGTTCATGAATGCTTTCCTAAACAAACTTACATCAAGAGGATTTCATTTAACATCAAGAACATTTTTGAGTGGGATATTTCCATTTTTTAAATTAATTCAAAAATAGTGCTAGATTTACTTTAAATAGTGTTATCTGGGGAAAATATTTCATTTGAAAGATGCAAATACAGTTTAATGACCAAACACTTTACTAACAAGTATTAAAAGACCTTAATAACCATTAGAGCGTAATTTCTGCAGGGACCAAATCGCTGCCCGGCCGTAACTCAATGACTTCGCTTTGGGTAAAAGGAGGTCCCTGGTTCAAGTACTGGTTAAAACATGTTTTTGTACCCTTCCTTGTTTTGAGATCAAAAATAAAGAAACAAATAAAAAGTCAGTTGATTATTTTTTCACTGTACATTATGAAAGTACTTCATCATATTATATCGTATCATTTAATTCTTCCGCTAAAGATAAAACACTTGATGGTCAGATTTTATATCAGTAAGGACAAATCACATGTATCTTATTGTAAGCCAGATATAATTGTTTTGCTAAAGATAAAACACAAGCGAGTCAAATTCTATATAGGCCTAAGTAAAGATGTCAAAGTGAGACAGTTTGGCTTCAGACATATTTTCCCAACCATTCCCCATTTATAACGCTTAAATCTGGATACGGACTAACTACTATCTATAATCAAAGAATTTCAATACAATTTATAAATATAGTACTGTCCCAGAAAACGTTTTCAAAATAAATTATGATTAAGATGCCTGATGCATGATAAAACTAAATTGACACGTGTGTGTTAAATTTTCAGATTATAACGCATCATATTGGCAGTAATTTTGAGCGATCAACTTGATTAGATTTTCAATATTATATTCCCAAATGAAGCAATAAAATCCACTCAGAAGTATTTGATCTGTTTGACCTGGTTATCAGAACAATTTTATAAAATATGACAATTTATTTTGTCTTTGTCTTAAATCATCACTGTGTTTAATTTTGAACATTTTCCAGTAACTGCTGCTGATGTTGTTTTTTGTTGTACAACAATTTTGATCAAATTGTGTTATAAATATGTTGGCCAAATTCAGAGAATCATGAGCTCCCATGCTTAAACAAATATCAGCATTTTTCGAACTTTGTGAATTTTCTTCAATTGGGTTGAATTAGGATTCATAAAATAAATTAATTACTATTTGCATCGGATTTTGTGAAGCCTGAAAAGGCATTCCCATCAAGATGGCTACTAATCCATAACACGAGAATTTGCCATTGAGGAAAATTGTATTGCAAGTTGTTGAATTGTAATATATTTAAATTGGGTAGATCTGACATATGGCCCATGCATGCAAGCTGTACAAATGCAAAGTAAACGGGCAATGAATTCTAGGCACGAGTGTCCCATTCAAACAGTTTGCCTTTGTTGCTAGGGCCACATGACGCCCGAGGTGCACACCACCATATTCCTCATCTAGCTTTGTGTTCATAACACTTGGCGGTACAGTATGCTGGAGGATCTCAGAGTGCTAAGCACACACGAGAGATGTGATTGCTGCGCTTGTTTGGAGTACCCTAATGCGAAGGTGCTCCATTAACTTGTTTGTTCTGCTCCACACGGTGATTGGGCTAACAAGCAGAACGGGAGCATGTCACATCAGTCGGAACAGGATGTATGCCCCCGTCGTTGTAAATTGTGTATCTGGTCAATAGCAGTATCATCATCATCCTCGGTTGCACAGAATCACTCCGCTTTATTTGATAACGTGTTTGATTATACACCAACGAGTTCTTTGCATTGCATTATGGATGATTTACACCGATTACTTTGCAGTGTGGAAAATCGTGTAAATTCTCAAGCTAACCTTTTGGCTTATTTATGCTTGGCTCTGACTAGACTTAAAATTAGATCATCAATATCTGAGTGTGATGACAGTCCAAATGCCTTGCTACTGACAGAGCACTGTCCGATGACAAGTAGTATCATAACATGAATTGTGTATGCTATACTTTGGACAATTCAATAAAGAAGCAGTGAATATTGACCATACTCTATAGTATCATAACATGACTTGTGGGTTATAAAAATCTAATAATGGTGCAGTCTCTATTGAACGACAGATTAGCACTGTTTTGTATAATATTTTAAAGTGACCTGGTTGTTGAATTCTGTGCCCATTAATTCACTGTTTTCCTACTATACCACCCAGTCACTCTTATGCTACCACTTTGTTAGCATTGATTTTTGGAGTGAAAGCTCTGTACATATTGATTCTGCTAAAGCAGTGTTTGTTGGTCGCAGTAGTACTAATGGTTGACTTGCGTAGAGTGTCGTCGAAAACTTGGGCAAACATTGTGAGAATGGCAAAAGGGGAAAACTTTACCGTGGATTGACAGCTGCTCAAATATGCGCACCTCACTCATTCACGCTTTTCGTGCTCTTGACATTCATGCTTGCATTAGTCCTTGACGAGGTTTATATATTCTCTTGTCAACTTGTCCCAGGTAATGTTTGATGAAATAGTTGCACAGAGAAATATTTGATTTATGGTTTAGTGTTCAACACCTACCTACTGCTTATTTCACAAGAAAATGCTGTATTTAATAAAAGGGCACGCTAATAACACTGATGTAATCAATAAGGTGATTTTGCTCATTTGTTTAAACAAAAGATTGACATCTATTGAACTTGAATGTAATAAGAAAGGGATTAAAATGTCTGAAGGAGGAAGGAAGATGGAGAGATGCGCATCTTTTGACATGTTTCATGCTCTTTAATGAATGTTATAATAAGTATTACGGCTACGGCGCTTATATAGCGTAATTCCAAAAATGATCATGGGGCTTTACAATAAAACAAAAATAAAACATGAGAAAACAACAGTCACATCTTGGGGAACAAATGAGTTTTTAAGTTTACTTTAAAGGTTGCCACTGTCTGGGAAGATCTAGTCGATCGCGAGAGTTTATTCCAAAGTTGAGGACCAAAAACTTCAAATGATCTGTCACCAATCATCTTACTACTCCGAGGAATAGCAAGACGATTAACATCGCTTTTGGAACGTAAACCCTTCCTCGGAGGAACATAGACGTGGATGTTATCTGATAGGTATACTGGTGACATATCATTCAAAGTCTTGTAGATGTAAAGAAGAAAAAAAGGATGTTACGGGGAAAAAATGATAATCATGCACACTTGGATAATGCTTACATTTTCTTCTTAGGTCATTTTAATGTAATGTTTTCAAATATCCCTAATTGTCATTTATGAATTGCATTCTCACATCCTTTTTAAAATGTTTTATTTCAAGTTACATAATAAATCAGAAGTATTTGGCTGTCATTCTAATGTTGCTAGGATCAAAGTTTATGAAATAAAAAGATGCCGCTCAATGAAATACACCGATTTCAATACAGTTGATGTCAATTGGTAAAATTTTAATATTCATAATTGTGTCACAAAAAGCTGGAGCTTGGAAAATTCATGTCAAGTTTTAAGCCATTTTATTCCTTGTTTTTTATCTCTACAAGTTACTGTAAAACAAGAAACATTTGCGGAAAGAAAATTTTGTGAATTTCAGAATCTGGGGTTTTTGGCGGCATTTTAATTTCACTAATTACATCAGCATGCCATTGAAATCATTGTACATTATTAACATTAGCGGCAAATTAATTTTGTGATTTTGGGGTATTAGCGAAATTAAATTGGTAGCAAATATTTCTTGTTTTACAGTAAGTGAATTTACCCAAAAGTCGAATTCTGTCAAAAGTTAGCTGATGCACCTTTAAAACGATTCAGATGAGAGATAGAGAGAGAAAGAGAGAGAGAAAAATACCAGAAGTACATCCAAAGTGACCTTCCTTGCCATGAAGGATTTCTGTATGTTGAAATGTAACTTGAAACTACTGGCTTAATACATTTGAAAGTCCTAAATAGATGCAAGATACAATTCATGTATCACTAAACATGTCGCTCCATTAAATGTTTTGTTATGTCAAGAAACATAATGGTGACTGACAAATTGACTGTGGTAATAATAATGTATTTAAATGCAAGACTCGTAGGGATGACATAATTTATATTGCCAGGCAGATTTGGCGAAGCTTAAATTGTGAGCAAACAAGGCCATCCGTATTGCTAGCACGCCTAACAAGAGAAGATGTCGTGTGTATCCCATCATGCATTGCTTCTTATGAGGTATTTGTATGGAACATTATGTGAGTAGTTAGTGATGAAATGCCCATAAATCAAAGTTAATTGTTGAAATATTGCATTTTGGGTATGTTTCATCACTAACTACTCACATGACTTCCTGTACAAAATTTCCCATAGGAAGCAATGCATCATGGGATACACACAATATCTTCTCTTACGCCTAACATAACATGCGATAATCTAACAACTTATTCATGGATGATATTTTTCTAGTTCTATTTGAAAGAATCTTGATGCAGAGTTGTTACTCGAATATCAACTTGTCATATTCATAAGGAAGACCGGTAAACAACGAATACATCTCGTTTTGTGTATTTATGTTACGGCTGAAACAGTATTATTCTGCATCTTGTTTGTTCTGGCTCTGTTTAGTTACATCGACAGTTTGAAGTAACGCTTTTTGATAGCCAAAAGTCAACAGTGGATGTTTTCGCATGATCAGTAGCGATACAATTACGTATTCCGAGCATTAGTGTCAGTACGTGGCCACGCGTATGGAGAGATCATTTCCACCGATATTAATTTTTTATTTGCCATTGCTTAGTACACTTCACCGAAATGCTTGTCTGTTTGAGATGATCACAGCGAATGCTAAAAGGAATAAAGTGGATGGACACTGTCATGTATTGAGGAGATGTATCGTTTTCAGTTAGAGTATCGATCCTAAGCCTGCATAAATAGACCCTTTGTGTATTGAGCATAGTATGATGTATCAAATAACTTGGCCCAGTTGGGTTCACAGATTGGATGATAGATAGACGGATAGATAACATTGATGTTACATTGTAGGAGTTGTCAATGATTGAATGGAGTAGATGGCATCTTGTGTGAAACCCAGGTATATAACATTATCAATTCTTTGAACGTCTGTATGTTTGGATGGCTAGGCTTTTTTATGAGTAACAGAAGGCTTTGAACTCAACCATCTTATGGGTATACCAGCTATAAGAGAAAAAACATCAACTTTATTTGTAATCTTAAGTACAACTAACAGATTTAATTCTCAACTTATTGTTGATCTTGTTGAGTTATAGATGAATGGTCAAGAATAATATGAGACCAAAGAATACTTTGATGAGACCTTATTAGAAGTGGTATGTCAGAAAATTATGTTATGCAGTCATGTACCATTTTAAACACAACTTTCTGTGACAAAAAACCCAATTTCAATTCCAATAATTGAATGTGTCTGATAAACTATTTCATTTAATACTATGTTTATTCTATATAATGGCAAAGAAGAGTGACAAATTGTGTCTCCTAATTTCGTCTCATCCATGTATACCCATCTATTATTCACATCTTCAATCGTACGCAATGAAATTTTATTCTAGGTAACCGACACCCAATACAGAGCCCCAGAAGGAGCAACGTGCCCTGGCATATGTTTGGTTGCACGCTTTGTGTCCCCTCCAAGGCACAACAGCCAACAACAATACAAAAGGTAATCTAGAGGTCAGCAAAACTCAATACGCTCACTTGGTTTTTGTACATCAAAAGGTTTTACCCTACTAGGTAAACCATCCATTAGTCCCGTACAGCTGCCCATTAACTGACAATTTCTTCGATGATCAATAACTATCACAACACCATCAGGTGGACAGGTTCCTTATGCTTAAGGGTGCCTGATAATCAGAGAAGGGATCATATTATCACCAACTTACCCTCTAACTTATTGGAAAAGTGACGACCGAATTGTTACGGGAGAACAGGAAACGTAATATTAGCGGAGTGTGATCGGAATGATCATTTGGCGGGTCACATCGTTTGATTGCCATTTTTCATTCCATTTCCAATTTGTCAATCTATATTGCGTGCTTACCTGTACATTGGCAGTGATATTGACATCCATTATTTCTGCCGTCTCTCACCTTTTCTCCGATATTGGTTCTTGCCTTAGGCCAAACACAGAGGCACATGACGAGATATCTACCTCTCTGTGCATGCCAACTTGCAGAGGGATGTTACATGCTTTATCATTCATTCGTTCATCTTAAGTTAAGATTTGGAAGACTGTTGTACTATTTTGTGACAGGCAAGAATTATATTTGATGCAGGAGTAAAGTGGATAAATCACGTTTTGAGAAAAAGGGTGGTTGTGCTCAGTCAAATGTTTTCACAAAATTTGAAAGTCTTAAATGCAAAGGATTAAATGTATTTTCAAATATTTTTAGATAAATGTGTGATTGATACTATAATATATTTATTGAGAAGGTACCGCATGTAGGGGAATTAGATCTTTTTGCAAAGATTTTAAGTTTGTGATTCAAAAGTTCTCATTAAATTAAATCACAAAATCAAGTTTGTTTACCAAATTTCTTGAATAAGTCACTGAATGAAAGGTAAACTACAACCAAGCACATTAATATTTTATCAAATCAATTTCTAATCAAATTATTACGCTTTCACTGGAGTGAAATGTCTCCTATACTATGGTGACACAACAACATGAACTATGATCACTACTAAATAAGCAAGTTATTTTTTCAACTCATTTGATTGTATAACACATATTGCATGTCAAAGTAACATTAAACAGATTATATTGCATTGAGACACTTAATACGATGACTAATCACATGACGGCTTAAATGTGACAGTCTTTACATAAAACATTGGAATGAAATACATAATGGAAACGATGATATATTTTGACATTATTTTCGCTAGGATTTAGAGAAATTATACTTAAGAGATTAAAAACAAATCTGATTTGAATTATCATGTTGTACTCTCAGGATGTACTTTTTCATATTGTTGTATAGATGTAAATCTGTTTTGAGGTAACAACTTTGTAAATGCTAAATTTAAAATTGAAACGAGCTTGCACTCAGTGCATTGCATTTATCCATTAGATCATAACGTGTTCTTATTAATATCCCTGAAAGCAAAAATGGCTCCATCACTTTATTTTGAAGTCATTCATAGCGGGATTGAGCTAGGACCTACAGGGAAGTCAGCCAGCTACATTTGTTGCTTTTATAGATTGTAGCCATGGGGGACAGCATTTAGTGAATTTAATGAAAACATCAAATGCGTATGAGTGAGTCAGATCTCCGGCAGGAATTCAATGCCATTGTGTTTTATGCCTGTTGTTTTGCACTTGGCAGCTCAGTGAAGATTTATATTGTGTGTTATCAATATATACGAAGTAATAAATTTGTCCATCTGTCCGTCTGTCTGTGTCTGACTGTCAGTGTGTGTATTACTATTAGTGTGAAATTATTCCTTAGTACAACCTTGTTCATGTTCTAAGGTGTTTAATACTCCTATCTTTTGACTATTTAACAATTAGTCTCTCAAGTTAGCCAGAATTCAATCATGCCAAGATGGGGTCGCTAAAAATGTGATGATATCGGACAAATCAGTTGAAAATCTGAGCCCTGGCAACTGATATTGCTGCTATTGTTTTACAGAGTGTTGATTTAGATCAGACTGATCTCCCATTCAAGTTTTCGATTCAATGGAGAATGTTGCTTCTCTTTTATGCTGAAACGAATAAACTATAGCCTGATCATAATCATATGCAGGATTTTTTGTTTTTCTCATAAACACAAGTAGTATCTATATCTTATTCTGTATTTTCAGAATTCCTATTACATAGAGCAGCTATGCCTTAACTGGATTCTAACTATTGTAGACTTATTCTTGAAGGAAGAAACCTTTGTGTTTACTCGCACTAATTGAATCAAGTAGATTGTGTGAATTTACGAACTGATAATTGAAATTTGCGCACATTGTTGACTTAAGTAAATCAAGGCAGATGATTAATAACGTAAAAGCGTTGGAATCGGGCGTTGCTGTGTAATCAACGTTTCCCCTTGTAGGCTTCCTCCGAGTCAACAGTGTGAAATTATCATTTCACCAAAGCGTAACTTTAGGAATACTCTGTAACACTTTATTGCAACCCTGGCATGAAAATATGCAGTCAGAAATTGCCGCAAAAGGCGTCGATAGAGTCACTGAGGCACGGCGAACTGTGAACATGTTGAGTAATGTTTTAGTTACCCCTCCCATGCTATATAGGTCAAATAACGAACAAATCACTTTCTTTTAGTTTTTATTGAAGCATTTTGGTTAGTACAATATTGTTAATTGCACAAGGCTATTTTAAATGGATGGTGAACATTTGAGAAGATAACATTGTTAATGGACTGCTGGGAATATGACAGAGTCCCATCACATATAGAATTTTTAATGTGATTTCCTTTTATCGTATTAGCAACATGGAATTCCGTTCTCCCAAATTTCAATATCATGCATCGTTTGTAAAGGGACATATAGATTAAGGATTGCTGGAAAAAAAAGCAGACTGCTTAATTAATTACCAAATTGCTGTATCGTGTACAATTGTTTCTCTGTCAAACGGATGAGTGAGTAATTAGACTAATTGAAGAAACTTTTAATCAAATAAATTGAATAATAGATGAAGCCTTGACATTAATATATAGAACATATATTTCCAAAGTACACCCTAATGCTATACACTTGGCATCGTGATTATGCGTGACCGATATGCACCTGCAGTCATGTCTCCTAAAGATTAATGGCACAAAAACGCAGCTTATGTTTGACTTTGTTTCGTTCATCCCTTTAGGCCTTTAATCTCTGTGTAGTCAGACATGGCGAAAATAGGATTTTGAATTGTAAAGTGAGTAATTTACCCCAAATAATCTGTGAATTAATCAAGATTTGTGTTTTCTATGACGAAGTCATGGTGAAGTGACATGAATAAGGTAGACACCCACCATTAACATATAGTGTATGCACTATGACATAACAGACACATTTTAATTTTAATTCATGTATCCATATTGTTGAACATAATGTGCACAGATCATGAAGTATGACGGGCTACGGTGATTAGCAAGTTCACAAGAATCGTTTCCATTAAAGGTTATTGTGCTACATTAAAAGTCGGGGCTATTGTTAGATTGATTTATGCCTGTTTTTTTGCAAGATATTTTTTTCAATATAATTGTGATACAAAACTTAATGATTCAAAGAGTTTTAGATTTAGTAGATTACCAAGGATTTAGAATCAATTAAATGTCAGATTCTATACTTGTTAGATATTTATCATGTTTTTGTGTGAAATATTTTATGAAGTAATGCAAAAGTAAACACTAAGCCTGTTAAGCTTAGTTTAGTTTTTGTGACTGGTTTTGCACTCTGGTGATATTTATATTGCATTAGAAGTCTTAATCTTGAATGAGCAAAGTCATCAATTTTGGGAGTCTGGAATATATAGGATTTGATTGTAGATGTTCATAATTAATGCATTGCATAATTTTTGGTAACATTTAAACAAGATTTGTGACCTTTAACATAGGAACCATTTAAGGTCACTGCTATACAAAATTGACATACGTTGCATGAACAAAGCAAACCTCTTGACAGTGGAAAATTTTGCAACCGTGATTCAGCATGTGTTCATGCCCCAAACATATTCAAAAATCTACTCAACCTATTTTATATAAATCCTTGCCATTTGTATTTTTATTTCATAAATTTGAGACCATTTGGTAGAATCAGTGTCATGCCAAAGCCCTAAATAAATCCTGTCGCATAATATCGCAGACATTTACAAAACATTTTACTGCACAATTGAACTTTTTAATTTTGAAACCTACCGAATGGATCAGCATTGGAACACATCTGAGGTAATTTGCCAAGCAGATCATTCACAGATGCGAATTGCAGATGAGAACTTGAGTTTGCGTTGATGCGTTGAAGGATTTCAGGTTTGCAAGCTCCATTATGTAGTCTGTAGATAGTCATGCATGAGGGCTGGGGTAAGAGAAGATAGTGTGTGTATCCCATCATGCATTGCTTCCAATGGGATTGTTTGTACAGGAAATTATGTGAGTAGTTAGTGATGAAATGCCCATAAATCAAAGTTAATTGTTGTAATCTTGCATTTTGGGCATATTTCATCACTAACTACTCGCATGACTTCCTGCACAAAATTTCCTATAGGAAGCAATGCATGATGGGATACACACAATATCTTCTCTTGGCTGGGGTTAGGTGAAGTGAAATTGATGAGAAAACAATGAGAGGATTCAAGAGAACCTTGACAGTCAAGGTTCCTTGACTGCACTTTTGTGCTGGGAGATGAACCACATGGATGGCATAGTCCTTGACACACTGTGATGATCATGTCGAGCTCTATATAGGCTTGAAATTGATAGGCATCAAAGAAGTCTAAAAAGTTCAATAATCTATTTTATATTTTCTTCAAATATCAAATGTGACATTTGCATCATTCCATACTGTTAGCAGAGTTATTTTCACTAAGGTTGTATTTTCGTGAATTTTGCAAATCAACATCTAACTGCAAATATAACACCTTGCGAATATTATTTATTTTGTGTGTAGGTCAATGTAATGAAGCTTAAAAACCCCAGGGGGGTCTGTCATCATTGAAAGGGGGGTATCAGGCGTGACCAAGGACTTCCAAACAGCACCCTAAACAAGTATTTACATATTATCAAAAATTACACCCTAAGTGAGTATGATTGTTGAAAATTTACTACCCTAAGCAAGTAATCATTTGAGTGGATAACATAATAAACATGGTTTTCACGGACATTGTTTTTCGATCATCTTAAAATAGAGTGACAATATGGAAACAGGCATCAAAATAAACTTTTTACACACGATTTGCATCGAAAAATATCAATATGAGGAAGAATAAAATGTTATATACATTTTTTCTTTATTTGATATTGCGTTTTGGACATCGATTTTTCCCCATTTTTCGGTGTTTGAAGGCTGATATCACAAAATATACCCTTTTTGTTGTTTTTTAGAGATTTTAGACCCTATTCACGTTACGTACGTAACGTGCCTTATCCTAAAAAAACACCCTTTTTACGTGAATTCTTGGTCACGCCTGATACCCTCATGTCAATGATGACAGACCCCCCGGGTTAAAAACACTCATTTTAACTTGCGTGTGATATACTGGCTGTGCCAGTAGTGGGCACAACTGCAATCGAGTCTATTGCATAAGTGCACATACCAATGTCCCAAGATGTAATTGTTATCAAATATGCACTGCAACACTCCACACAAGATATTTAGGGGTGTACCAATAGATTTCCAGGGGGCAGGAAGTTTTTGGGAAAAATTCCTCCTCCATAGACAGAAGAAGAAAAAAATGTCTGCTAAGAGGGAAATGATATGCCTAAATTTCCTGCTAGTGCAGGGGAGGGAGCAAAGAAACAACTGGCAAGCACATTTAGCTCTTGCTGGCTCTGCGTTCACGACTCTTGACCTATTATTGTAGAGCAACGTTCTACATCAAGGCTCTTAACCAGAGATAGATATGGTATTGAACTCTCACATACCTTTTTCCTCATCTGGAATTACTACAACATCTGTCCATAGGTCTAGTAATTTCATTCCTGGCTGTGAATATCAATCAATCCAGGCCTAAACTGTAGCTGTCAATCATATCTGTCTGGACAGTTTAACCCCTTGACAGGGTATCCATAGTTCACACCTCATTAACTTTGTATTGTACTACAATTAGCTGATAATAGATCTGTTTGTTTAGTATTCACTCAGGGACAATAAACTAATCAGGGATATCAGTAAAGTAGATAACAGCATGAATGGCCCGAGTGAGGAAGCACTTCTGTGGCTTAAGGATAGTCTACTAGGAAATGACAGGTTTAGAACAAGTTTTCAACACTTCATGTTATTCCAAAGATTGCTTTTCATAAAAATAGTCCTGCTTCTTGAGGGATTCTGTTCTGTAAATTTTGCAAATCGCCATCTTTTATCCTCATTCTTAGTCACAAATTTGAGTCATTTATAAACCAAAAACGATGTAAATTATTGCCAAAAACTATAACATTATCATTGGAAAAACGTACACTCCTATTGAAACATGAAATATTCCAAACCCAGTAAAGCTGTTCGCGCCGAATGTGTGCGTATACCTGCATCATGCTGAGATTTTGAACGCACGGCTCCACTGCGTTTCACGCTGAGCGCACTGTTATCTATCGTCTCATAATGGATGGCCAAAATTCCTTATTAGGAAGTAAAATCGCACTCAGTGACTAAGAATTTTTGATCAAAATCTCAGAAGTGGATCAGTCGGAAATCAGAATTAGACCGCTAATAACGGTGATGGGTATCACTGAAATTATTCGGATCAATAAGTAAGTGTTGTTGCAAAGTTTTAAACCTCTTCTAATAATATTTGAATCATGTTGAGGAAAAGATGTTCACATTATTTATAACCATTGAATATCACCTACTTTAATCAGGCTTGGCTGTGCTTTTGAAATGATTTCCTTCAAGAGAAAGTGTTGGCTGCAATAGCTGTTCTATTTATTCGGGATAAACCAATATGGTTTCATTGCAGAGGACAAAGCAACCCTTTTATATATATCTTCAAGTACTACTTTATTGTTCACAAGTGATGTTTGACTAAATAGATCAAAAGCATTAGCAAACGTTAAACCCAATAAACTTTGGATGTATTTTTGTCTGATAAAATATTCTTAAAGCATAATAAGATCAGAACATGGGACTGAGAGAAAAGAATGGATTGCATTTGATCAGTATGCAAAGGAGCAGAAACAAGGAAACACACCCCTTCTATTTGAGTAGACTACATTCACCACTTAGCTGGTAATCTTAATGTAGCTGTCCAAATGTTTGCCTCAAACCTTCCTCAAATACACTTAGTTGCCACTCTCATAGGGCATGGTGTATTGCTTGGGGACCAAATTCGTGTAGGATTTTTAATGCACTGTGCTATTTGCTCTCGATTTCTACAATTTACATCTATTCACGCTTTTCGTTGTAAGGGATGAGATTGCTAACCATGACTGACGTTTTGGGATGTATTGTAAGGTGTATGTATATTTGGGTGTACTTGCTAAGATTTGAAATGTTAATTTAGAGTTGCATGATAGATACGAGGGTCATTCAAAAAGTTCTACCTGTTGTATCATAACTTTTGTTCTATTAAAGATAACTACTTGAAAATTGACACAAATATAGCTAAGAATGTCACCTACACATGGTGCAACAATCATATCAATATCTTTTCTAGATTTCTGTAGGTGACTTGAAAACTACAGTAAGTTTCGGTACACCGGAAACGGTAAAATATCTAATGATATTACAACTGACATTACGTGTACAGCTTATGTATGAACAACCATCTGTATACCCAAACTTTATTTAATTTACAGAACAATTTTGAAATGAAAGTGTACCTTACAGTCCAATAAGTCAGTTTTCACTTATAAAGTAAACTTGTTACAGTTAGAGATTACCCAGAATCTCAATATTTGAAAGGATGTCTTATACCTTCTCAGGTTACGAATATTAGCAATGACTTTTCCAAGTGCGTTTTTACGTGAAAAGCAACAGTTGAAGCTACTACACCACATTTTTCAGTCAAAAAATTGAGTTTGGTTCCTCTTGGTATCTACCATGAAAATAAAGTTTAGAATAAATCTTCATTATGCCACCATTTTACATCTTATTACAGTTAGGTCAATTTCTTCGTAAACTTTGTCTTTGTTGATTTTGATATTATTGCTGCAGGGGTTATTTGTTCCTATCATTGTTATGCTTGTGAATGACCATTGTTTTCAGTTTGAGTCAGTTTTTTTTGATTACCCCGCATAGTTGTATGTCCATTCTTATGTTTTATAAAATTTTCACTGTATAGCAATACTACATGGCTATATTATGGTCTTTTCAATTCACTGTACTTGAGCCACTTTTAAAACTATTGCACATATTCTGACACTTACCGTGGTTTTCAGTTCACTTACAGAAATCTAGAAAAGATATGAATATAATTGTTGCACCATGTGTAGGTGACATTCTTAACTATATTTTTGCCAATTTTCAAGAAGCTACCTTTATTAGAACAAAAGTTATCATACAACAGGTACAACTTTTTGAATGACCCTCGTACATGTGTTTTATAGCATAAAAAGCTATGTATTTGTGTTTTGCACATTCAAAAATAGTCTAATGGTGGTGAGGTTATGTTTTATCGCATATTCCAGTGGATTATTGGTTAATTTCATAGTGTTCTTGCAGTTTAGCATAAACATAATGGTTGTGGAATAGGGATTGACACTAATGCTGTTTGCAAATAAGCTTTACATTTGACTTCGGGATGAATTACAAAGTTTTCATCTGCTTGTCAGTAGACTGTAAAAATAAGATAGCTACTATATTGAATGAAAAATTGGACAACAAAATGTGTATTCCTGAGTAACAAGGTATGAACCTTTCTGCACACTTGATGTCACAGTTATTCCCATCGTAATCATCACCATACTAAGCATTTGTAGCCTGACTCTAAGCAAAGGATATAGTCCTGCAGATATACTGTTTCCGTCATACAAATCCTTTCTTGCTTTACAGGGATTTGACCCTGACTTAATAGCTTCCCGTTATACCTTTGGTTATGTTATTGCAATGCCCAGGGTGGGATTACCAGTTTAAATCTCCCTAGAGCCCACAAGTTGAGTCACTCAAACCCATCATCTGTAGCCTGCGGGATATAAAACTTGCTCAAAAGACCGACAGCTTTACTAGGTCTAAATCCTATCCTAGGTTATGTTCAGCCTGTTCATAATTCTCTGTCCTGCTAACACTAGTGTTTTACCAGATGAAAGGTTGTGTTTAATTAGTCTATAGATGGAGCTGCCAGTAACATGTCCCACAGCTCCAAACAGAAGGGTTAATTACTTGGACGAGAAAATAAACAGTGATACTGACTCCTGCTCGCACCATGCGCACTAACAATCCCTGGGGCTGGGGATTTGACAACGTTTGTTTTTGCAACAGCTCTGCGAGTTCAAACTGCCCTCTTTTGTTGAGTTTACCAACAATTGGACAAATTTAGTGCATTGACTTTGTCTCACATGGGGAATGAATTTTATTTGGCTTTGTTTGCATTTTTATTCCCTCACCAGGAGAGGCTGTTTTGTCAAGACCTTTAATAATGACTTTTGCCTCGTCATACTAGCAATCCAAGTAAATAGCATCTTACCAATGGGTATTTCCAGATGGTTTACTTTTTAAGATAATCTGAACTGGCAAATGCCAACTCTATGTATATTATTATCTGACTAGGTTATTACATGAATAGGCCCAATGGGATTCTTACTTCAAATTTACTCGTCAAGTGCCTATGAAATAATCTTTGGCAAATAAAACATTTGAGCCGTTCGAAGCTTGGTTTCAGTGTACTTTGTTATATTAAATTCACACAGTGTTTCCACTTGAGACTGAAGCAAAAATACTGCTACCTTTAAGTGGCAATAAATAAGTCAGTTTTCACTTATAAAGTAAACTTGT
>JXSR01S014269.1:108086-126472 GCA_000969725.1 Ophiothrix spiculata | reverse complement strand
AAGTTTTTAAATTTACAACGTTAAAACAACATAGGTTTGCCTTGCTTACTTGTTGACAACAACAACAAACATTTGTTTCAATGCTTCTTTCTCGGAAGTTGCTCAACGTTTATATGTCTGTTTGTTTAAAATTTCACGATCAAGAACTACAAACATCAAAATACTTGATCAGAATATATAGTTCCGTGCCGCGTGCGGCCCGGAACGAAAACAATTAAGATGATTGCATCAATGTTTCTAAAAATCCATGTATTTTATACATACTTCTCAGCACCAGGCATGATAAAATCCCTGGCAAAGAAGTGCGTAGTATTCTTGAGCAAGTCACGGTGGAGAGGGAGGAGAGCTGTTGTTAAGTGGTAGTAATTACCGGGCCTAATGTTATATGTCTGCTTGCTGGGATCTATATTAGTCACAATTTAGATCTGTCAATGTCAATTTACACTAACATGTTGAAATGCTTGCATGCACAAACACTGTAGATAGATGGAGGGAGCATGATGATCAAACAGCCTGTATGCCAGGCTGTGGTAGAGATGGTGCGAAATGGAACATTTTTGTCAGACGACGGTGGCCATGCCTCAATACTACTATATTTGATCGTGTAAACCTTTCACGGTGTCGCGCCTGTAATTTCAATTATGTTAAAATAGTGCATCGAATAAACTTAAAATTCCTTTGCTACGACCTTGAACCCCAGAGGATTTAAAATAATACAATAATGTGTATCACTATAGGAGCAATTTTGTTATTTGAATAAAGGTAAAAATAAAATTTTAGTAACATTTTCAATATTAATGCGCCAATAGAAAGACACGTAAAATGTATCCTAAATTTGTGTTTTAGAAATCCCTAGCCCTAAATTTACTAGTTTCTACTAGATAGCGGCCGCCCCTGCCTGATTTTTATCAAGATCAATTGTGGTTAATGTCTGGTTTTGGCTTCAAATACTTGATTCCAAGTTGTTTTACTAATACCTAAAAGGAAGTAGGTCCCTTAAATGGTACTTACATGTAAAGTTAACATGAAAAATAGGGCAGATCTTATTTTTTAAATGAGGTTGCATGATTTAAGTAAATAAACATTGCGTTAAATGTGCCAGCATATCGGACTTGTATTATTTCCGGAAAGAATTTCCTGAATTTAGAGGTAATTTATGAAAGTAAAGTGTCTAATTACCTCAATATCCTAGAAATTTACAAATCATTCAATAGAATCATGGTCATGGCAGAAAATTCATTATTAGATAGGGGTATGATTTGGGAGTTTTGCTCTGGGGCCAATACAATGCAACATTTTGGGGGAAAAAGTCTCAAAATTAGTCAACTTTTGTTGGTACACCTTTTTTGCACCATTGATCTAATATAACTCTCTCTTTCTGATACCTTTGAAATCATAAGTGTCATTCTCGTCATTTATGTAATCCAATAGGATGATTTTTTTTCATTGTTATAAAAATCCATATTACAAAATGACTGTAGTAAATTACTCTAGTTGTGACAACAAATATTTTTGGAAACAAGAAGGAAGAGGGGGCCAACATCATATTGGGGAGTGGCAAAGTCCATTTATACTATCTGCAGAATTTTTAACTGGGGACCTGTTAGAAGTGGGTCACGCATTAAATGGCATTGAACAGACTCCAAGCCGTTTTGTTTTTAGCAAACAATCTTGATGGTTACACCATGGAATATAACTTAATCTCCCGGTAAGCTCTTTGCTGCTTAACTAATTTGTCTGCAATATATTTAACCTACTCTCTGAGCTGCAGCGAGCCAATTTTCTCTTTGATCACATTACATCATAGCGCCTTCCCAAGCTAGCAGTGGGATGTACACAAAAGGTAAGCGTACTATTTGATTTGCCCAATTTAACTCTACCGTTTTTTATTGTCCACAAAATTTGATACCAGCGCCGTCAATTTAACAGGAAAACGATGTGTCACTATGGCGTTACAATCAATTGAGTTTATTCCTGGTTTACCTCCCTCCAGGGAGTACATTTCACTCTGCTGTCATTTAAATCAGAACAGATTTAACTTACAAGGGTCAAAAGAACTGTGACCTTATGTCTCCGTAGTGATGACCCCAGTCTCTGTAGGTTTGACCCCGATGTCAGCACTTGCTTAGAGAATTCCCTTCAGTGTAATAACAGTAGCTTTTTCTTGACAGAAAGGTTAAAAAGTTAGGAAGCTATGGGGGAAATAGTCATGTTGGCATTCGTTTGAGGAGGATGGATTGGTTTACAGCATGCTTTTTCATTTCCTGAACAACCTATTTTGAAAATACAAAATGAGCCGCTACTGTGCACTTTATTGTGTTCTATTTTGTGTGACAAAACTAGGTTTCTGGTAATTTAGAGAGCATTTTGTGATTGAGAAACAGGAATCGACTAAAGTGGATTGTTTTACTGGTTGAAACTTGAAAGCTTTGTTGGGAGGATTTATGAAGGAAACAGGGATTGGATTGTAACTTATTCTGTGTGTTGATGCAGCTCAATTGGTGTATCAATGGGCTATACCTGGTTTTGGGATAAGACATGTCACTCTAGATATGAGGCCAATGTTTTGGTCAGATTTACTGAAGTATACATTGTTTAGCAAGGTAAGTGTATGTAACATGGTTTTGTTATAGTTCATTTCTCTGGGCCAAATTACATATTCTGTGAAATTCCAATATAGATCTCTTTTTCTGGTGGAAATTAGGTTAAATTTCAGCTTTAGTGAGCTGAAAAGTTTATAGGGACCTATATATTTTAAAACCATTCTTGAATATGTCATATACAATTACAAGCAGACTGCAGTATGATGTAAGTCTTTAAATTGGTGAGGTACGTATTATAATCATGATTTTGGTTTAGATGTGAATCTAATCTGAGTGCCAGTCTACCTGTGAATTTTTGATAGTTTATGAAAGTCATCACTATGTACCAAATCCTTTGATACATCCAGTGCTGGTTTATCACCACCCACCCCTTTACATTTGAATTGCTATCAGGTGAAATGGAGGTAACAGACACCCTTTTATCATGTGGTATTTCAAATGAGATGTTAGTGACACTCTGTATCTTGGTTGACATATGAAATGTCTGTAATAACCTACCTGTAAGTCATGTTTCATATGCCTACCAATATACTACTTTCACCATAAAGAAAGGGAAGAAATATTGTTTTAATTTATCATGTTTATGTGAAGTTAATGTAAGCCATTTCAAGTACATTTGTGTGGTTTCCTTGAATATTTCAATCAAGAAATTAATAAATTATCATTATGCAGGTGGAGGAAGATATTAAAAGGGTTGGGTTGGGGAGTGAGGATGCATTGAATAGGGTGAGGTGGAGGGAGGGAGTGAAGACGGTTGCCGTGGTTGTGAGGTGAATCAAGCCAACCCCGTGACGGGGATAAAACCGGATTTAAAATATTGGCTTACTACTACTTATTACTACAAGGAACAGTTTCAAAAGAGAAAGTATTACCATTGATTACTACCATGACTACTGTAAACTCTGTTGTTATAATGACAATGTTATGTTCCAAGTATGTTTTGTGAAAGTGTAAAATGGCTGACTGTCATATAGTGATTCCTTTGCTTACAGTTATCACCTGGATAAAATGTTTTCATTATTTACCCAGCCAAATGCATTTATTCTTCTTTCAGTAAAAGTCACCTCTTCTATGGGACACTCTGTATGAAGTGTTAAAATGGCTGACAGTCATAGTGATACCTTTGCTGACAGCTAGTCAGTGACAGCCCTAGACTTTGGTTAGCCATCGCCTAGATAAAATGTTTATATTATTAACCCACTCATATGCATTTATTTTTCTTTTGCCTTTGAAAATTAAGAATCAGATTGTATTCAGCTTTGCATGCCCTCTTTTCTTGAGATGGTCTGTATGTGTAAAATGGCCGATGGGCATAGTGATACCTATGCTGACAGTTAGTGACAGACATTGGCTAGCCATCGCCTAGACAAAAATGTTTTTATTATTAACCCTCTCTCATGCATTTATTCTTATTTTGCAGGTGTGATTAATCCTCAGATTGTAGTCAGTTATTTTTTTAAATGTCGCCATATAATCTTAACATTATCTTGTAAGAAATCGGTTGTGCTAGCATGATGTTATAAACTCAATAGTACAGTTTTATAGGACTTTGTAGGTCATGGAAGATTTTGTCAACATGAGAAATAACTTGCATTTTTTCTGCTTTTATTTTCTCGTTGCTACAGGCATCAGAAACTGGGTCAGACTTGTTCACGCCACCTTCCTCTGCTGCTAATAGAAGTAAGTGTAAATGTCATAGGCCAGAAAGGAAAAGGTTGTATCTGTAAAAGGCTTCTTGTGATATTCTACAAGACTTGGATGTCAAATTAAAAAGAAGAAAAAAATCCACATAATCAATTTTTTGTGTTTTAAGTATGCCCTATAGGGGAAAAATTGTATCTGATCAAACATTCCCAGCTTTTATGTAAACTGAAGAAAGATACCATAGAGCAGCCACCACAGATACAACTTTTAATTTCCATTTCGGTTTTTTAGAAACATAATAGGGATACTGCATGATACAGTATTTGAAATAAGGAGAGGAGCTACCTGTACTACTGATGCAATGTTTCATTTGGGTTTTGACTTGGAGTCAAAGAACCAAACAAAACAAAATGTTTGTATCAAACACAGATGCATAGTGATCTATCTCCATCATCCAATTACATTGCTGATTGGATGATTGGATAATGTCAGAAATATCAGATGTATGCCATATCAGTTGGTTCACTATCTTAAAGCCTGGTTCACATTATTGCCTTCAACTGAATCACTGCCAATAAAACAATACCTCATTTGGTTACCAGATTATTTGTTAATATGTTGATGCTAATATGAACAGCGCTTTAGGGAGGTTACCTGATAGATAGATACCTTCTGCAGAGGTCTAGTGAAACAGCGCAGGACTCAGAATAGGTTACAAGTTTTAGCATTGCAAGTCAAGACAAGGTTTCATTGACCCAAAGTAAATTGGGAAGCTGCTTGGCAGGCGTAGAATATCATAAGCTGTTACCATGGTTATATGCACTGTGAGGTTACAATTTTTACTGGTTGATACCAGGGGAAAAATTTATTAAAGGGGCAATTCATGATCCACTTTTCATCCTCAAAATCATGAATTGTACCTTTAATTAATGTGCAGTGTATTTGCAACTTAATTATTGATATAAACCTGAAACTAATTCATAACATACCCACAGCACTGTTCATATTTGCAACTCCCTTCAAATGCAAAAAAAAAAAAAAAAAAAAAGGACTAAGGTATATGGGAAATGGAAGACCTGTTATTTATTGATCATCTAATTGGGCTTGCTTTTAGCTTGGAAAAACAAGAAAGAAGTTTCCCCATGTTCAAATCGTTTTTGTGGAGAGCGCTGAAAAAACGTGTTGATTTTTAGATGACTAGGAGAATTTTGACAGATTGAAATCAAATGTGATGGCATACAGACAAGCACTGCTAATGTATGTGACACACTTAAAATGATGCGAAGATGAACCTTAGCCAATATAATTAATCAAATTGTGATGAGAGATTGGTGTTGAAGAAACCTGCTAGCTTGCTAATCCCCGTAATACCATAGCTAAAGCCGGTGGGATTAGCGGAGGAACTGGAGGGATTAGGCATGTCATTATGAGTAATAGGATCACCTATTGTTTCAACTGCATTTGAAGAGTATAGAAGTGAGTGAAAATTGCTCTGATAATATATGCCAACTTTATTATTTTGATTTCAAAGTGTTTTCTACAGTTTGGGATGGAGGGCATATATAACAACTCTAAATTCTGTATTTCAAAAACTTAGGCTTATGGATCCCATCAAAAACTTGACCCTAACTCCAGGCTTGATCTCACCCTAATTCATTAACCATGACACAACCCTAACTCTAAACCCTAACCAAAGTATTCTTGCCCTAACCTTACAATTTTGGATGGGATTTTTATATACTTGGTCCATCGATATTATCTGATAATTTGTTGGCTTGCACTTTGCAGAGTAACTTAGGCCAATGGCTTGCAAGTCGCACAAGTATTATTTTTTGTCTTGCAATTTTCCACTTTTGGGAGGACACCCAAGATATAGGCCTGTAGAAGGCAACAAGTTTTTCTTTCAACACAGAATATAGCTTCAAAACATTTGCACTTTTATATTGGAATATATGATGGCAAATTCAACTATGTTTTTTGAACTTTGCCCTTTAAACCCTGTCAGCACAAGGGTTAAGACTCATAAAAGGGGATCACATCCTGGGGTTGATCATGATTAGAAGGGTCACAAGTAAGGTGTACTTTTTATCAACTTGATTGAAAGTTGAGCTGCTAGTTCAATAAAGGAAAGGAAAATAGGTGAACAAGTTGAATGTGAATGCATCCTTTTATCCCTTTAAAGTTAAATATTTAGGTATGTTGCAAATGACTCCCACATGTAAAATCAGCAGTTCAATTTGAACTTGACAGATGTAAAAACACTATAAACAATCAAAACAAGCCCAAAATGTGGCCCAGCTGCCAGGCGGAAACCAGGGGGAATGGTATACATCACCTCTGATTTGACGAATCTGGATATGATTGGTGTCATGGTGGCAGTGGCAAATGTAAACAAACATTGATTTGCTATATAATTCTGCATTTGATTGTTATTAATGATTACATCTTATTTAGATGGCAAGTGGTTTATATATTGGTGACATTAATGTATTCTCAGCAGAAATTTACGAATGATATGTTTTGGAATGTTGTGGCATACTTATGTAGAACATGGTTCCATGAATTTGATTTGCTCCTTTAATTTCTACATACTTCTTGCTATTCTCTTGGGTGATCATCAATTGGGTCATGCAATTAGGTCATTCCTTGACATAGTTTTTGGTTGGTTCTCATCTTTGTTTATATCCATACTTTCATAGATTCCATGGTTGTTGTAGCAAAACATTTTGTTCAATGATTGAAATTGAAGACAAAGTTTCATGCCTTGGTTCCCATCACTTTCTTTATATTCCCACATATTGCTGGAAAAAGAGCAATTAGGCCAAAAAAAATATTGTTTGTTTGCCCTCCAGTGGAAAAATTAAAATTTTGGGTCGGTCGGTCTGTTAATCTTTTTTTTTTTTACTCTACACATATGATGTCATTCCATGGATTTTATCATGAATACCAAGCAATGCAGGGCTTAATCAAAAATTGTGGGTCATTATTTAGAGGAAATATGCATTTTATACTACTAAATGTGACTACACACTGCTAAATATTACATTTTACATCAAAAATATTGAGTTTTCATATTTTACATGTTTGAAGAAAAAAAAAAACTAAAATCGCGACCCTAATTTTTGGCATTTTTAGGGTCGGTCGCGGAGGGCAGGCAAACAAACATAATTTTTTTTTTGGCCTTATATAAAGATGTGGATCTGGCATTTTAAAGTCTTTACTTGTGATTACTCTCTTGGCAGGAAGTCTCCCTTGTGAAATAACCTGATTATCCATAGGGGAGGAATACTTTCCAGATGAAATTTAGAACACATGTGTTACATATTTTTATGTAAAAAGTAGTTTAGGTCTGTGACTTGAAAATGAATTGAAGCAAGAAACTGATGTTATGGGAAAACGGTGTATAATCTTATAGAAAGAAGACTAATCAAATTAAAATATGAAAAGGATGACCTGTATTAGCAGAAGTACATCTTGAACAGGTTAAAGTGCATCTCTATTTTGAAATAATTAGGCCAGATTCCAGTATTTTCATTTTTAAAACCAAGTGGATTATTACATTTTCTTCACCAGTAGCCTGTTACTCTTTGGTGAATGAGTATGTGCGAGTTAATAGCTTGCTCAGGGATGCTACATAGTCCGCTGGCTGACTTTCAATGCCCAATGCTTGTGAGGTTTATCTAGATGTAGGGACGTTAAAATAGCTTGGCCAAACAATACCTCTTAAGTTGTGATAAAACCATTCCATCGGAAACATAACACAGAAGTTCAAATTGCAAATACTTCTGACAGTCATCATCTCTACCATCAACCAAACCATCATTGAGTGAACAAGCCATAGTGGTACACGGCGAAAGCTCTTGGTAAGCTTATATTTTGCTTTGTGTATTGGTTTAAATTATCTCAGCAAATACTTCTACTTTGTGTATTACCCATGATAACCTGATGACAAAATATTAATGAAACTTGTATAGCATTGCTGTGACATTTTCGAGGAGTTGTTATCCCGTGTTGTCAGATCTTGACATTGTCACATGTGTTAATTGGATAACACCATGTAATCATCTATCAGCCTCCAATATCACTTTGAACTGCCAGCCAGAGATAATGTTACATGTAGTCAATTAGAAAAGCATGGTAAAATCCACACTAGGCTATACGTGAGATGCAATGGCGTAATCGAATCCCATTGAGGAGACAGACAGGGAAGTTGTATACACTCCATGGTGTTGTAACATGGTGACAGTTCAAAGTGGAGAGTTTCAGAATTCTGAACAAAATGCGCGGTTTTATATGGAGGAAAATATGTGGATTTGTTACATGTAGAAAAGTTTGATTTTGTTGTTAGTTTATTTATTGAAAATTTGCCTCGGATGTCTGAATGGATTTTAAATCCCATGTCTGTACAGAATATTAGGTGTCTCTTAACTTCACCATTTCTATGAGTGTACTCTGATTTTAGGGGGATTTTGGAAAGGTTGTTAATGTTTTCAGCTGTTTTTTGCTAGGAAAATGCTAATATTGATGTTAAAGAAGCTTGGTGCAATTTTTGAAAATGAAGATTTTAATGTTGTATGAAAGATCCATTCAATTTAAAAATTAATATTAAAAATTTCAGCTGAATTGGTCAAACAGTTTTGATTTTGTGGGTATGTATTTCAGAGCATCCTATATGTGTCCCGCCACGGCAAAAGGGTGCAGTTGACGTCTCCTACATGTAGCTCATTGTATCATATCTGATGTATACTAGCTGTATACATCAGATATGCTACAATAAGCAACATGTACGAGCCAACAACTGCATCCTTTTGCCGCGGCGGGACACATATGTTACTGTGTAGAATTAATTATGGTTACTGTAATTAGTCACATTTTCATATATATCAGTATCACCAAAACAAAACATATTAAACTCAGCCCTGAAATTTCACATGGGTTATGAAACAAAAAAAACCCAGTATTGTGGTACCAAAATCTTTAAACAGTTTGAAAAAAAGTAGAGGCATTTTAAAAGCAGATGTTCCTTTAAACAACAGTGTGTATGCATTGACACTTGTTTGGCTGATATTTCTGTTGCAACTCATGTCAGTGTTCTTATAGATACGTCATGGTTACAATCACATTTATGCATCTATAGATGCGGTTGTAGCTATTCTGATAGAATGTGATATCCTGCAATGTAAAATATTCAATTCAATGTATTTTTGAAATATATAGAATTTTTGTCTGTTCAATTTTAGCACTGGTTTAAAGATTCTCAGAAGGCCCTGAACAAGCAAGAGGTTTCAGTTCATACTGTGAAGTTGTTAACATTTTATAAAGAGACTTATTATGAATTTATGCAGCAGTTAATTTACAGTTTTCAAGACCTCTCTGACTGTCAGAGAAATTATAATTCTTTATATAGTTCTGATTTAAGAATGGTCTTTAGCCTGCATTTTTAAGACCACTCAAATGACTACACATATCTTGCATATTTTCAAACATCAAATGTTGTTTAAAGCAATATTATAAAGTGTTAAAAATGGAACGCCTCCTTTAACCAATGACTTTTGATTTTATTAGCTTAATGAGTTTGTTTTTGGTAGATATGAATATCCTCCAAATGATTTGGCCTAAATATGCTTACTTTATCTGTTATGACCATTTGTTGAATTAAATTCAGGATCCGGAATTTAATTCCACGTGTATTAGTATAGGAAAGCACGCATGTGCTTTTTTCCCATTTTGCTGTGGCATATCAAGTTTTTGACAAAATACACTTGAAAAAAGGTTTTAAATAGCCACATTCCTTCATTTTAGGCTGTTTTTCTCAAAACTATTTCTGATCAAAATCTTATAGTATTGCTTTAATCATGAATGACTGAACTGAATGTACTTTTTTCAGTTTCTCTGAGCATTCCCCCGATTGCACTTTTCACCAAGTATGTAAAAATCGAAACGCCTGTCTTAGTAATGTTCCAGACTGTTATAACATGATGAAGATGTACCATTGGCGCCTCATGACATGGAAAGACTACTGTGACATGATAATGAAATGTTACTCTTGGCTCCAGGCTAACCCCAATTAAAGGCCCACCTTTGCCTCGTCAGAAGGGTATCCAGAGGGCACATGAATGATCCAACATTACTGAACCAATGGGTTGTTTTCTTGTGGTAAATTAAGCCTCTGAATCCTTTAGATGTTTGGGGATCAAAAATAAAAAAAAATGTTTTCAGCATACTGAAATAACATGATATGACCACCTTAAAAACTTTGTGAATCTTGTTAGAAACCAAACACATGCATTCAGAAAGAAAGATGGTAAAAACACTTTTTTGGAAAGAGATATCTGTTGTGTACATGTTACCATGCGTCCTCGTATGTAAGAACACATCTAGACAGATTGAAGTGACTACACAAAATTAAAGACTTCTATTTTGGCATCCATTTTAAGCCGTCGTGCCTTGATCATTAAAGATAAATGTTACTGATCTCAATGTAAAGTCGTAGTAACATAATAAGCTTAAATTTGGCTTTGTGACGGAAAGGGTGGGTGTCAGTACTTGAAGGCTAGCTCAAGTGCGAATATGACTAAGCTTAAATTCATTTCACCTCTTATTAACGAAGCTTGATTGAGAAAAACAAAACAGTCAGACTTGTAGTGAGCATGTGAAAGTACTTTTTCTTGAGTATCGTATCCCTCTGATGCATAATGCGCTTGTAATCGGGTGTAATCATCTCGGCCACTGGGAGGAAAGACGGGCTTAATTTCCAAGGTGTTAAACACCTATGTGAGCTGTGAAGGATTAGGCGGTTATTAAAGGTGATGTGGTTAGCAATCCAGATGGGGGGAACAGATAGTGGGGATAGTTGAACTTGAACCTGGTGTGTTTGTTTATATGGCCATCTAATAGGATGTGTTTGACTTTGTTGGGAAGTTAATAGTTCTCAGTAATGAATTTGCTGTTGTTTTAAGCTTACGTTTCAAAAAGTGAACTTCTAGTGGACAGCTTCTGATGTTAATTGCTAGATTGCCAAAAATTATTTACCACTGCATCTCTGCATAAGGCGCTTGCATTCGGTGTGGAAGTTTGAACCCCGGTGGTGGTAAAGCCAAATTTGTTTGAAAATAATTCGGACCATAAATCTCAGGGATGCCACTTTTCCTACTTTAATAGGAATTCCATCTAGATGGACTAACTTGAGCCAGAGTCCTAGTGGTCAGCAAACACCTGTAGAGTGTGTTGAATCTGCATTGAATTCTATTATCAGGTGATTTTTGTTAAAACTTTTAACGCTTTCCATTTCTATAATAGAGCTAAGGGGTCACTTCATAACTCAACTGGCGGTTGCCTGCCATTTCTGAGCGGTTCAACCGGAATAAACAATAGCCAACTGCCCAGAACCGGCAGGCAACCGCCGGTTGAGTTTGAAGTGACCCTCTAGCTCTTTTATGGAAAAGCTGCCCCTAACCCTAATCACTTTAGGCCGGTATTCTGTTTGACTTGATTGATAATGTTATAACCTTTCCTCAAATTGCAACATTATATTGTACCTAGCCATTTGATGACCTTATGTAATGTACCGTTGATTAGATTATGCGCACAAATCACACAGCTTCAGAATTGACATTCCTTGCAACACTTTCTAAGTTTCATCTCCATAAAAGAGCTATTCCTACTAATCCCTTTAGGCCTGTATTTTATTTCACCGTATTGATGTTATAACCTTCCCTTAAATTACAACATTAGATGATACCTGGCCACTTGATGACCTCTGCAATGTAATGGATGTATTACATCGTTGATTAAATTAGGCGCACAAATGTCAATCTTGTCAGGCGCAGTGCATGAACTGTGCCAATTTACTTGCCTGTCTGCTGATATGTAACATGGTGACATACTATCTCTCGGTTGTGTTTCCAAATAAACGTAAGCAATCAAATCATCTGATGTGCTATTTTATCAGTAGCTTGTGTTTTCAAAACAAATTAATGGCATTAGTGATAGGACATGGTATTTATCTCTTGGCCATGTTACCAAAACAAATGTGGTAATCAGTTGTTTGATAAATAAGTGAATGATAGCTGGTGAATTACGTGATGGGATGAAAACAAATGAATTTGATTTTGAAGGAATAAAATAATGTTTTATTATGAGTTAGTTGGATTCAAAAGAGGCTTTGTATTGGTGATGTTATATAATATGGTGTAGATGGTTACAAATGATGATGAAGGTCATTAATCTAATCCAAGTAAAGGTTTGCTTACTGCGGACGTTTCCAATGAACTTATGCAATCAGATTACAAATGATGGTCTTGTAGAATTAGTCCAGCGTGTCAAAAAGATGTGTGGCTACCTGCTGTACACTCCCGCTCCAAAGTATATCCGCACAAAACCTTTATTCAGACATATCTCAAAAGGCGTATTTCTGCGCATTTTGTTTGAAAACTTTCAAGTTGAAAATATTCTATCCAGTTACAAGGTAATAATGAGGTTATGAAAAATTGATAAGTTGCATATTAATGAGATTTGCACTTATGATGTGTTTGTATATATGGTCCATGAAATCAGCCATTTTTATGGCCATGGAAGATCAAATATCAAAAGAAATATCGATTTATTCATATTGAATAAATAAGTCACCTATACAAATATGAATCTTTGATGATTATAGGTCGCTTAATATAAAAATTGAGGTTTCTTAACATTTTAATAATGCGGAAATACTTTCGAGCGAGAGTGTTTATTTAAGCAGGCTAAAGCAGCAAAAATAGTGGTCTATTATATGCAGTATGATTATTTTCTTCAGATGTCGCGTTATCATTATGAATGTGCCCATTGTGTTCACAGATAATATTTACACAAAACAGTAAGGAATCAAGTGTGAAGATGCACAATTAAATGGCTTTGTATTTCACGGTGACGAAGTAAAGCCTTTGTGGTTTGGAGTTGATTTCCTGCTAATAAAGCACGATTCTTATTGATGTGTTTGCCGCTAGATGCCGTCTCCTGAAGATGGTACCCATTAAGAGGAGGAAGCAGATCGTCTTAACCCGACTCATCGGGGGATATGTGAACATCTAATCCAATTAGGTACTGTCTGTTTTTGATAGGAAACTTTGTAGTCAAGAGACATCAAATTGTCATCATGGGCTGGCCGTCGGATTTTTGTGGATTTACTTGGTTGGGATTTTCGCACAATTCCAATCTGTTTTGATTCGATTTCAATTGTATGCAGGTAGATTATACTTGCGTTTATGTCTCGTATGCTTATAATGAGCAACTTAGGTTTATTTTGGAATATTGCCATGGGAATACAGATCTTCTTTTAAGGAGTTACTCAAAAGATCTATGATTTCGGGTTGCACATGAAAGCTTGTATAGGATGATTTTAGTTGTCAACTTTGAGGAAGGGGGAGGAGCAACACTTGAATAGCTTATTTCAAGAGAAACAGGCTGATTTTGCATGATTTTAACAATCTAGCAATTATCAAAGGGGAAAAGATTGATGTACCAAAGTTTTCCCATTGCTCTGAATTCAGATACTGCCGCCGTGCACTTGACTATAACCATCTTCCAAGTTTAAAGTTCATTATAGTGTAAAAACTGTTGCTGTAATCAAATTTTGATGACTGTTCAAGTTGTAATGTGTATCTCATCACCATGATGATTTGCAGGAAATTATTGTGGATATTCAATTAATCGTAGGAAATTTTGATAATTTCCAATATGTTCCGAATCATAGAAATGTACTTTGTTTGCACATGTTTGCCCCAGATCATTTAAACCTCGGGTGGGTGTCATCCAAGGTGGATCTCTACTTCAAGGCTGACATGTTTGTATCTAGGCTGACATGTATTCAACAATTATGAAGCTAAAATTAGTGGTTTGTAAAATTATCTAGGCTATAAAACTGTTTCAAATAACCATGGTAACAATCTGGCAAACAAATGATGCTATTCAGATATATACATTCACCAAAAAAGATGCACATTATTAAATTTTGATAACAAAGGAAACATTCTTTGCATGATGAAAAAGATGTCACTGTTTAATGGCAACAGAGAGAAAGGTTGAGTTAACTGGGTCAGAGATAGTACCTGTGAATAAGAACTTATCAGGCATTAATATGCACCTGAAATTGGGAGACAATGCTTTTACTATTACATGACATTAAAGAGGAGTAATGAGGAGTAATGTAAAGAGGAAATTTGAATTTGACTCGGTAACAACCTGATTCAGTAGACATATGGGCAGCATTTCAGCATGATTCAATGCCTTATATACTTCCCCTATGAGTGCTCAATGTTACTGTGTCTCCGTATATTGGATATAGCATAACAAACACATGCCGCAGGCGCTTTATCACGCCCGAAAATTGGCGGAAATTGATGGCAAATTATTTGGGAAATGAGTTGCAAAGCTGGCCCTTTCCTCTCGTTCACACATTGAGGAAGTGCTTGCTGTTCATGGTACTGCCTAGATAGACTACTCCCATAGCTGATGGTGTTTTCTTGTCTAACACTTGTGTGATCAGTTCAATATAATCTATGGCTTGGGTCTTCTTTAATCTTTCTTTCTTTTTAACAGATGCATACTTTGTGTGATATGTCAGTTTTGATGGAATCCTATGTATTCAATGAAATTTGTGCAATTGCCATAAAAATTTATGAAGTCCTGCCCTTTTTCCTCTCTCAAATCAATCTAATGGGGTATCACATTGAAGCAGGGTTTTAGCTATGCTGGGAAGTGGCTAGGCAAGCCAACCCAATACTTATTTGCACCTAAACCAATATTAACATCTGGCCTATATAGCTAGTTTCAAAAGTTTCAGTAATATGGACAATTCTTATCCAAATGTCATTTGAGCCTTGAAAATTTCCCATAAATACACTTAGATTTACTAGAACCCTGTTGTAAGGATATGAGATAAGATTTGCCATCTCTTAAGGTCAAGACAGAGATCTTATGAGCTACCAAATGTTTGATGCAACTAGCTTTCGTTATTAAATTATCTAATATATAGTGTCAATGAATTTTATATTAATAACAGAGGCTTTGTGATGGAAAATATACTGCACTTTCAAAAATCTTGCTTTACCAGTTACACATCTCACGAACAATCTCCCTCCCCATTTTGCAACCATCTGCAACCTGTACCTTCTTCTCCCTTGCATTATCCTACAAGATCTGTGCACCTATTTGCCACCTATTTGCCACCATCTGCAACCTCTACCTTCTTCTCCTTGCATTATCCTACAAGATCAGTGCACCTAGTGACCCAAATCTAGCTTTGTGACTCTTAGTTGTAACAAGCTCAAAGGCTCATCCACCTCAGATTACCGAGAGGAAATATCGGTACAGCAATGATCGGTTCCAATCCACGCCTGATCACCTTCATGTTGCCTGTGTTGATGTAACTTGCCTATATGGCGAGTGATAAGTGAAGACCTTAATACCAGTTGTTACTCATTTGCCAGATGTGAATTATTCTGTTGACATGCATTTAAGATTTGTTTTGTCAATTGAATGGTCAGGTCAGGTCTGAGATACATTTGCATAACATTCTGAATGTTACCTTCAGTGAGTTTGTGGTGGATGTTCAGACTATATTTAGATCATGCATCTAGCCAGAGGTATGTGAAGAGAGTGTGTGCAACGCAGGTTGGATGCCAAAACCTGCAAAATCATCCTTATTTTTACCAATTAGAGGTCATTCCGCACCCTGGGAGCAATTGTAAAAAGTCGATCCTGGCTACGCCGGTCAAGATGAAGCATCTCTTTGGGTACAAGTTACAATTAGGCCTACTGTTGTAGAACTTGGATTTTTTGTTGTTGAAAGATTGAATATTTGAGTCAAATTGTGAGAAAAAGGCCCTCAACTTCCAAGTGCATATTCACAAACCATGTCAATCATTCAAAATAGGTTATCATTGCTGTTGACTTGCTAGTCCTGATAACTTCCACTTATCAGGCCTGTTTACATGGGGAATTTTGACCCAGAAAACTTGACGGACAAGAAAAGTGACAAATATAGTTCTCATGTTATTGATCTCTTATACTTGACATTAAAGCAATATAATTTCAACAAAACTTGAGAACTTGCTCATGAACCTATGTGTCAGTCACTCTATAGTTGGTTATTTGAAATGTAGAAAAAAAAAATTGTGTTGTCAAAATAGCACCTATGAACTTGGAATGTGAAAGTGCAAACTGGTGGGATTTACTTTGTGGATACAGTGGGTCAAAGTAGTATTTGGCAGCCTGGAGCTTGTTACAGGGCTGTGAAATCATACAAAGATGGGTGATTTAGTTCTAAGGAGTATTCATGACAAAATGGCAACTGAGTGAGATTGCACCCCTTGGTTTCGTTTTCAAATCATTATTCAAAATGATACTCTCTCTCTGTATTGATTTTTCTATTGCAAGGTACGTTCTTAATTTAAATCAGTGACAATAATTTGCTATGTTTGTTTGAAATCTTTTGTCACCAGTCTTTCCCGGTACACACAGCCGTAACATTTGTTTGTTACGGTTTACTGTAACATTTTCATACCCTGTCGCTGGCGACGTCCCATGATTAAGGTCACAACAAATACTTCCGTCTTTTACTGACACACGTAACAATTATTAATGTTACGGTAAATGCGTATCAAACAATAAATGTTACATTGGACCGTAACATTATCAAATGTTACAGCGAGACCGTAACATTGACGAATGTTAAGGAATACCGTAACAATCGAATTGCAATTTTCTCTTATCTCGGGGAACTTCAAATTTTCAACAAACAGACCGTCCCTGAAAAAAAAAACAGACCCGGTAATTAACTACGTATATATATGCAAATCACAGTATGAAGCATCTATGTACAATGAAAAACTAACCTAAAAATGATTATTTCCATGGTAAATCCACTCTAAAAGTGGTCTAATTTTATGTGAAATTCCGACCACTTTGACCACAGTTTTGATGAGCACAACCTTCGAAGCCAGCCATTTTGTTTGTGATGCTCGAGTGCATGATGAGAAGGCACTGTATCAATCTCTTGCGTCTAACGTTGCATTTCGCGTCAATATGGTACTAAAAAAGTGTTAACATATTAATTCGTAAAAGAGTGCATTATGTTACGGTGAACTGTAACAAACAAATGTTACGGCTGTATGTACCGGGAAAGAGTGGTCACAACTTGTTAAAGTATTAGTAGTGTTGCCACCTATCGATCAAAGCCGAACGTTTTGGACGCTTACCAATCGATTGTCATAACAATCCAATACTGACTAAATTCATATTCATCATCGTGTCTCAAACTTCTTTTGCCGACCAAAATTGCCAACAGGTCCACAACAAGAGGTGTCCAATCAAAATGCCATTTTAAACAAAATTTCGGTTTGCAATGGAGGTCCAAAACATCTACTTTGTAGGCTTTAGAAGGTTCAAGATTATGGGTTTTGTGACAGTGATGCATTATGGGGTTTGTGACAGTGATGCATTATTGTCAAGTATTATAGCAACCAGTTTGATCCCAGGATTTCTACTTTCAGTGTTCCATGAGCCATGGATTTGGAACACAGACTTTGTGCTACAGCTCAACTAACATTGTGAAATCTCCCCGCAAATCTGGCTGTAGAATCATGGTCTTGGTTTTGTTGATGCAGAAGCAGCTAGCATTGGTGCAGATTTCATTATGCCCAGTGGCTGTAACAATATAAAGGCAATCACTAAGATTTGGCAGGGAATATTTTGTGGATTTTAGAGATTGTGATTTCTAGGATTTGAAACTCAGAAAAGAGGGGTTTATCAATGGATTTGACTCTAGAGGAATTAACCATGAAGTAAAGTATAATGTTGGATGGGAGGTTTTGTTCAAATAGATATATAAGGCTTGTGAGGTGAATGCAGATACTTCAAATATAGTTATTGCTTGTGTTGTATAAAAACACATCAAACGCTGTATAAAAATGCATCATATACAGATCTATATTGAGGTTACAGGCTTATAAATTTCCTATATTAATTAGTTGCTATACTATTATGCTGAAAAAGTAAAAATATATATTCTCTTTGGGTACAAGTTACAATTAGGCCTACTGTTGTAGAACTTGGATTTTTTGTTGTTGAAAGATTGAATATTTGAGTCAAATTGTGAGAAAA
>JXSR01S014269.1:54635-104677 GCA_000969725.1 Ophiothrix spiculata | reverse complement strand
GAAATGTATACTTTTATTTGAATCTAATTATCCGTTGCTGAGTTACAGAGCAATAAAAATTGATGAAAAAAGCCTTAACAGGCCCCTTAAGCCGTATTGCGCGCCATTGGCGCAGGAGCGGTGAAAATTGGGGCAAACAGTTTCTTAAAATGTGTGAGAAAGATAATTTCCTAGCTTTATTGAGCCAATTTTCAGCCACAGCTCATGCTTTTGGCGCAAGCACCTATTAAACTTGGATCAAAATTGCTCGAATTGGCGCAAGCTCAAAAAACTTTGCGTAAACACTGGTGGTAAGTACCATTCCAAAAAGTGTGGTTATGCTAGAGTTTACCCCTAACCACACTGAATCTCACAAAATCCAGTTCCACAAGTTAAGAATTTCATCAAATATGTCATAGACCCGAGATAGCTGTGATCACAAAATTGCTGCCATTGCAACGCCTGCTCAGTGGCTTGACATGGTGATAATTAGATCAGGGTGCGAGAGGTCCTGGATTCAAATCCAGGTGAAAATCTGCCATTTTTGACTTGCAGATTTCCAAGGATATAGTTTTTAAATGAAGAAGTGGTCAAAAGTGATAGGTTTAGTAACAGGTAACAGCACTTGATTAACACCATGATCTAGGTACAAACATGAAATTTGAAGTTCCTCTGTTTTAACCCTAATTTACCATCTCTTTCCTCATATACAAGGTCTTGACTTCTGAAATTCAATCAAGAGAATTCATTTTCCTCAGAGAAAAGAGCTGAATCTGATGATTAATTTTCTGGAAAACCAGGCTTTTTAAAAAAAATAAATGTCTTCAAATTCTTAGATGATGATGCAAGATCTAGGATACCAACATTATTGTAAGAATGGACAAAACTTTGTGGAATAAGGCCGAAAACATAGTCGGCCTCCAAACAAAATTTTCGCTACCAAACATTTGGTTGTGACGTCAAAATGACGAGTCACTCCAAATAAAATAACTTCAACACCGAGTTGAGACCAAATAAAATTCCGCGCTAGATTGCACATGTATTGAATTGCCATATACATTGTACAAAATGTTTGTTACCGGTTCATACTTTAAGTTTGATTGCAAATATTTGTTGATGTCACGACCAAATGTCTGGTAGCGAAAATTTTGTTTGGAGGTCGACTATGTTTTCGGCCTTAGTCATTGCAGTCTGCTGTCCAAATTTCTATTCATGGTTACAAGTTTGATGTTTACTATTTTATTTCTAAAGTAGACAGTTTGAAGCATACTCAGTAATGTAACATTTAATCCATTCCAATTTGGATTCATCATGGACGAGCTAGATATGCCCTGATGGCAATATCCCGTCGGGGTCAGAGAAAATATGTTGACTTATTAAAAGTAATTGAAATGATATTATAGTGACATTATTGCAATTTGAAGCACTCCATTTTCTGTCTGCTCTGTTTAGTATTTTCTACATTTGTGGAAAAGATTGCCTCTGTATATATTTGATTATGTCAATTAAGCTTAAACGATTTTGATTTGGGCTGACATGGCAGTAATTACGGTTCCAGGTTTGAGTTCATGAGTTCATAAAGGGAGAACATCAATATTGTTAACATGGAGACTAAACAATAGGATGGGTAGCTATTGACAAGTCAAATGCAGCGCTCTTTACCTAAACAATGAGAGCTAAACTGTTGTGACAGACAGTAATTTAGAACCCATTATATCTTGAACAACTCAATAGATAGAGAAAGGCATAAGTCAATATATGTTATTTGGGGAAACAACTACAATTATCATAGTTGTATAATCGCTTTTGGTTGATGATCACGGATAAATTTAGTTTTATAATGATGCTTTTTAATGTGCCTTTCGGCTGTTTGGAGTTTTGTTTGAATGTTATTGTTTTATTTGTTGACATACGTATTTGTCTAAATCATGTACACATTTATTTATTTTTTACTTTGAAAAACAATGAGAAGTGAAGTGCTCAGGGCAATTATGAATATAGTTTTCTCTCAGCTTTATTTTTGCAAACTTTTTTTCTTATTTTATAAAAGGCTACATGATATCCACTGTTCAGAAAATGCAAATTGGAATTGATTTTTTAATCATGAAAAGAGAAATGGTTACCTCTGCATTTGTGGGGTCTCGAACCATGGCTAATCATGCATTACGAAACGAGGGAATAACCACTCAGATAACCGAGCAACCTTGAAATCGTGAAGTAAAATCTAGAAACAAAAACATTACAATGCTGTGTTTTTCTTTTGTTTATATAAAAACAACAGTTTTTGCCTGCGGATTGAATGCTCAATTTAAATATAAATTTTACGAATGTTAATATTAGCATACAAAGGAATGTAGATATTAAAAACAAGCAAAACAGAGTTCAAACTGGGAGATCTCTGAGTCCTAGTGTTCATCTGTTTCTGGTAGGCAAAACAGTGTGAGCTTATTACATTATCATTGAAAACAAACAGCACATATTTATACAATATTATTTGTAATCTGATAAGTATCAAGCCTACTGTAAGTTTATCTAAATTTAAAAAAAAAATGAATTGTCCAAACATTGAAATTATGAGGTTTCGGCAAGAAGGCATGAATTTTGAAGTAGTCTGTTAACGCCATTTTGAACTTGTTAATGGAAGTTAAATCACAAGTTAATGTTCATGTTGAAGGACGAAGTCTATTCCTCATCTTCACCAAAAATTGTGATAAAACTAGGATGACTTTGAACAAAACTTTGACAAGGTTGTTTGCCAAGCATACATCCCGCCAAAAGGTGGTTCGTATAGGAATTCAACAATCGGTTGTTGGTTGATAGCTGTAATCATTTATGTGCAATAAGAATGCATTTGTTTTTTTGAAACAAGCCCCATGCACCCTTTTTCAGACTAACGATAGATAGTGAGGAAGTGAAATCACTAGTTAATGTTCATGTTTTATCTAGAGGCGAGATCATGCTTGATGTTGGTGTAATCACTATCAGGCAAGCTGTTTATGAACCACTTCTTCAAAATTTTGTTCAAAGTCACCAGGCATCCAAAGTCGCACATTTCAAAACTTATAATTGAATATAAAATAATTTTGTATGTGCCGTGCCATTAGTGTAAATAATCCATTATGAAGATTATGCTTCATGTCATTCATCAACAGGCCTGAATAATGATTGAGACTCCATTTTGTGCCTCAACGCTTGTCCCATATATTTGAGACTGTCTACTCCATGATGTCATTGTACTATCCAGTGAATACACATTAAGGCTGAGCACCGATGATAATACACTGTTGCCGACATGTATCTTTACAAGCGATAACACACCATAATGACATTAAGCAATTAATTGCACTCATATTGGCGCATCAAAATAGAAGTGTGTATGTCTGATGGTGACATTCAAAGCACATGGTTGAGATAAGAGAAATGCTATTGGAATCTTGGTTGTGACAATCAGAACACATGGCTTGTCTGCCTGCCTGCGAATGATGAGTGGACTTCATTGCACATGAATATTTTACATATTGAATCCGGGGAGGGGGTGCTTCCCGGGGGGAGGGGGTACTTAGTACAAAAGTGATGCTGTAAACTTGGGTAGCAAAATCAGGCTGTTCGGTATGCCAGTGGGTCCTTTTTTATTCGTAAAATGTGGTACTCTGATGGGTCTGTTTTTCAAAATTTCTGAAATTTGCCCCTAAATGACGCAATTTTGGATTCATTTCTAAATTTCAAACTATGATCATGAAGTTTGCACCAAGTTAGCTTAAATTTTCACAAAAATTTTAATTTTGTGTATAAATTTGACTCTAAATTTGGGCATATAAGGTATATGTATGGGTCCCTTTTTCTTGAAAATTGGTATTTACATGAAAGATACTTCAAATTTCCTAGCGGCACCCCCCTATCAAAACAAAACTTGAGTACCCCCTCCCTCAGATGCTTATACTTACATGCAGTCTTTTCAAGTTAATATTTTCCATAATTTGTAGGGTTTTGTAGTCCATGCTTATTGCTACATTGGAAGGCAACCCAATTATATATTGATGTACCTATGACGAGGAAAATGAGATTGATTCTTAAGAATATGTTAGTTTATATAGCTGGTTCTTTCAACACTGGATATGTCTCATATCATTGGATACTTCTTATATGTTACATGGATACTTGCATTGGAAGTCACATTTTATTCACCACTTGGTATCTGCAGATATTCAGTCTTTACGCCCACTATTATTGGTGTGCATGAATGTAAAGACTGCGTACCAGCAAAATATTGAATGATGCACATTAAGATAAAAACATGAGTAAAACTTTTGGAGGTTGAAATTTCCATTTTGTGGTGAGTGATGCTTTTTTTTTTTTAATATATTAATTTTGAATTGTTTTGTTTTTTTCTAGGGGATCCTCCTATTCTTCCAGCTGCCAAATCTAGTGCCACACAAACTAATGGTATTCCAGTCAACGAGCCGCCACCTGTATTGCCGCCAAGTCGACCTTTCAAAGAGCAGCAACCAAATCATCAGCCGATTCCGCATCATCAACAGCAGCTGCATCATTCGAGACAACAACCGGGACAGCCATTACAGCCCCATCCGCAGCAGCAGCAGCAACCCCAGTTTAACCAACCTCACCACCCGCTGCGCAATCACCAGGCTGTACAACATCATCAGTCGATACAACATCACCAGGGGACCCAGCATCACCAGGGGACCCAGCATCACCAGTCGACTCAGCATCACCAGTCGACACAGCATCACCAATCGGCGCAACATCATCAGTCAACGCATCATCACCAATCGCAACATCACCAGTCAACGCAACATCATCAACAAACGCAACATCTCCAAGCAACGCAACATCTCCCACAGTCGCAACACCATCCTGCTAGACATCATCAGCAACATCATCCCCAAGCGCCTCTCCAGTCCCAACAGCCCTCCCAACATCACCCTCCACCATCACACCAGCCCCATCCACATAGGCCCCACTCAAGACAACATCAGCCCCACCAACCTAGTCCCCACCAGCCAAGCTCACATCACGACCCTCACCACCTTCGACCTCATGACTCTCATCTACATGGTCCTCGTGACCCAGGGTTACCAGGGGGTCAACCATTACAGCTTCCAGTAACTTCCACAACAACTTCTGTCATCACATCAGTCGGTACAAGTAAAAAAGAGGAGTTGTTACAAAGAGAAAAGGAACGTGGCTTTACCAAAGCACCTGGCTGGCAAAGGTAAGGCAAATTTACAGATACTACCATATCCTCTATACTCTATAAACCTTGGAAGTATGCAGCGAGCATTCAGACTCTGTTACGAGATCCATAGCATATCCCTTGTATTCTATAACGTTGTGAACTGTAAGAGATTAGCAACGATTGATTAAGTTATTGCGTATTTTGTACATAAATTGTTCATGATTTTGTTATTATTTTTGACTAAATTTATTGCTATCACATGGACAAACTTTGAACATAAGTTTATTTGATTAATAAGTAAGATTAGGTACGATGTTACGCTTAAAAACATATGGATTAATTTATTTCCCCATATGGTCTTATTGGTTTATTTGCATTAATCGGCTGCTTGCTGCATACTTATACAATAAGATTTATAGGGTATGTCCAATTCAACCACTGATTTTTTGAATGTACATTTGCTTTACCGTTGAGTTATTTCACACAAGCATGCCAGATATGGTTAAAAGTACTCTGACAATAGAATAAGATGATTTAATTTTTTTTTTTTGGAGTGAGGATACACATTGATTTTAAATTAAGGTTTGTCAGGCGGCAAAAGTTGAATCTAAGGAGTGGATACGGTTTCTAATTCTTAGTAGCGTATTCGCTTATTGCATGGTTCGCCATTTGCAGGGAGAGCATTCATCTCACAAGCCAGGTCGAGGCTCTCCCTAAAATGGCGAAAACCTACAATAGGCTACTATTAGAACGTATTTGTTTTTTAAAACAAGCTCCATGTAACCTTTTTGTGGATTAAGTTAACCTGCGTACTGCATCGCTCAAGTCAAGCGTAACACACGGGGCTGTTAGCATTTAACAAGCATTGAAAGAGGTACATTACAAAACAATTAATAACCTGTGTAATAGCTTGGTCCAATCTAAAAAGACTATTTCTTGTTTAACGCCAACAACTGCGCTGTCATTATGAGGTAACAATGACTTCTGATATGGCCTGCGTAACAGCGTTGCTCACAATATGCTTTAAACACAACAATACATGCACACAATGATATTGTAGGTCGCATTTGACTAAATGCAAGACAGAAGCAGTGCCTGGACTAATCAATATTTTTAACAGATCTTTAGCTTAGTAACAATCTAACCGAAACTCTGATTTTCAACCATTTTTTCCCAACAATGGTCAAAATTAGTCTTAATTTAAATTAAAAAATAACTGGTTTTTGAATGACAATAATAATTTTGCACCATCTTTTATCATTGTTTGCAATCGTCGGTGTTCGTTTTGGGCTTAGTGTACTTTTTATCAGTAGCTACGCCCCCTCAGAAAAGTATCTCGGCCCAAAACAAACACCTTCAATAGTATTATGAGCTCAATCTGACCATCTAGAATTGTCTCATTTGATTGCAATACTCATTGTTTTGTTTTCTTTCAGTTCCAGCCAGATAGGAGGCAGTCCTGCACAGCAGCCTCCACCCCCACCACATATACCCACCTCAGTCCCTCCTTATTCTGTTCCTAGCCACCACCCACAGTATTCGCATGCTCCGTCTCTTACCGCCCACCCGGCTACTCAGCATCCGGGCCCCATGTTCTCGCCCCCTACGTTACCTCCACCGCCACCACTGACATCCAACCCAATAGCGCCACCACCACACACGCCTCTGCCGCAGCCGGCGCCCTTTGGGCCAACGCCAGCGCCACCGGCAGAGCCAGGTTTTAACAGTTTTCCAAGTAAGTTTTATTAAGACATAATAAGAGAGATTGTGAAATACAAATGCAGTACTCCCCAGCATTGGGATTTCTTTAGGAGTTGGAGCAAAAGTGGGCTACAGCTATGTGCGGTCGTTCACAGCCTGGTCACATATTTCATTCTTCAAGCTGATCACAAAGGCCTGTATTCACAAAGTATTCTAGGAATAACTTTTTTCCTGGATTAGTTGTTCTTGAAATAGATACAGTTTTGAGTCATAGGCCGATTTCACTAACGTTTAGAGATGATCGCTATCTCCTGCTAACTCAAAAATATTTTGCTGAATTGTTCAAAATACTCGCTATTTAGCGATCATAACGGGGTTAGCAACCATCGCTAAATGTTGGTCAAATCAGCTTCTGAACTAAGTTGGATTTTATAAAGCATGGGATAACTACCCCGTGGAATAACTTTCTTTATTCTTTGTTTGCGAATACAAAAGGACGTCACCAATGGAAGAAATAAAAAGTTATTCCTGGAGTAAAGATATTCCCCTTTGTGAATATGGACCATTATGCTTGATTATGCACCTCCAGATTATTGTAAAACATTCATTACATTGTATAAAAGTATCTAGAGATGCCAGCTAGATAAATCAAAGTTTTAGCCGAGCTGTGGCCTAATTTTGCTCCAGCGCTCTCATGTGTTCTAAAATGTGCTGTACATGTTGGTGTTTCACATAATCTCAGTACTCATCTAAGGTGAATTTAGACACACTCATGTGGGATGTTATAGGCTATAACATCCCACATGAGTCTGTCTAAATTCACCTTAGATGAGTACTGACCATTAGACTCGTGTACTACTGGTATTGGCTGTAACACTACCCATTCTTGAGTGCAAGTTGGGGAAAATGTTCTAGATGGCGCCTATGACAAATGTATGAACCTATGACTATGCACCTATAACCTGTTTTGCTCTTAGCCGCAAACCATTTCTTAATTGCAAAGGTGATGGGACATCTAACGGCATGATTTAGTTTATTATTTACCTTGAAAAGTGGCCCATTATTCTTTGTGTATAATGTTTATTGATGATCAGCAATTACATGTACCAAATTGGTACCTCACCATGAGATCAGGCCAAGCCAATAGGAATGGAATGGATAAGGATACCAAGTCATGAAATTCGGTACCCAATTGCGATCAACATAAATCCTGCAAACTATACTCGCACTACGAGACTGATCATGCAATATCTAAGTTTAGTTAGACAAAGCCTATTATGCCCTAGATACCCTGTTCTGTAAATACAACTCAGTGAAGCTTACTGAGGGCCATATGGTCAGCCGGTTGTACAGGAAACAGGAGGCCGATCAACTGCAAAGTCTGTAAAAGGCCATTATTTGCTGGTACAACAGCATGAGTGATTCCCACAATTAAGACCCAAAATGTAAGTCATATTGATATCCACAGCTGGTTCAAATTGAACAATATTAACAATGTAAAATCCCCTGCTAACTCCTTGTCATAAACTATAAAAGCTGTAATCGCTGACGTTTTACCAGGCGGTCCGATCTGTCCGATCTGCTCCATCCGGTGTCTTTGGTTTTGTGCTGGTAATTTTTGTATAGCTGATTCAAACTGATTTTACAGATAAATTTGGGAAAAAATTGAGTCATCATTTGTTTATATTTATTTAACAAATTTTGTGAGACTTTGAAAACAAGACTAAGCATGTGTCCATCCACGCTATTTACAAAGCTGTTTGAAACAAAAGAATGGCCACAAAAGTACAATTCTTATGAAATCATTAAATTACAGTACAATTATTATGAATTCACTTAAAATTCGTTAAAGCAATAACAATTAATTTTATTATCCCAGATGTTTGAAAGTGTATGATTTTAAAAGTGCTTGTCACATTTGGTAATTATGATCAATTGTTTTAGATTAAAAATTGTTTTCCATACATGGTTTCATACCTTGTCTGACTTCGTTTAAGTCAGCAATATACATGAAACTTACTTGGATCATCATAGTTTAGTGCGCATCTTAAGAGAATACGCAAGAAGTCACCATTCCTTGCGTAATATAAACAAGAATTCAGGGTGCAGGGCTATCCATCATACAAGTCTTTACATTTACACACATAAGAGCCCTGTACTCTGAATATTTGTTGGCATTACCCCATCACAGATAAGTTTTTAATTTAGTGTCCTGAATGGTCAAAATGTGTGCTAATGCAGCATTTTAAAATATCTCCAATATTCTAAATACGGCTTTGGAGATTTCAAGCAAGCCTTTTGGATCAGAATAGTTGTAAGCTTACATACTATGGGTTGCCATAACTGGATCTGCCAGGATGCCAAATTGAATAATAACCCTCTTGGCCCCGACCCCAGGTTCTGTAAGCCAGCTGGATTTCCCTCTAAACAAATCAGGTCGCTTTCAATCCCCGATTTGCTATTCATCTTTTCCTCATCTTGCGGGCTTACAAGTAGTATTGCCAAAAGTAATAGAAATTGACAAGATTTTGTTGTGGGATATTGATCATAAATTTGATAATGCGTTTTCCTTGCTTACACTAGAGTTCAAGGTCAAGTTATCTTGCACTTTTTAGTTGGTTTATAACTGAATCACCGCTATCTCTCTGAAAAAAAAATGTTGATGATTTTGTTTAAATGATTTTGACTGCTAAAGCTTACTAGTACCAAAATGGCGGGTGAATTTGATGATCTTCGAAGAAAATCTTTCACATTGAAATAGAATACAAACAAAAGTGTGAATGAAGCACTAAATTATAATGAGAGATTCTGCTTTTATGTTAAATTGAGACTTTGTGATTCATTACTTGTTTTGAAATATTGTTTCGACAAGATATGGATCAAGGTTTGGCTAATGCATTTAATTATAAATACTTAATTACCGATAATTTCCTGCATAAATTAGTGTGTAATTTACACCCTCTAATCTGGTTCATTAAAACCCGCCACAGAGTAAGTTTACAAAACTAATAGAAAACCTGGATAATGTATCGCCGGGTCTTAACAACTCATTTCCTAATGCAATTGAAAGTTGAATTCTGATCATAATCAATGTCGATTGAAATACCATAATTCAATTAGAAATATTTTGATATTGCAAAGCCCATTTGATTAGGCGCGATTACCAGGCTAACATTGCGAGGGGATTATTTTGTTAAGAGTTGATTGGGTGAGTAATGGTGATATAAGTAGGTGTGCCTTGCTATTAAACATCAACACGGTCTGAGTCAGATTAGCACAGTTGTTCGCTTCTCTCTTGAGCTGCTTCCAGGAAGCCATACGAATTAGCGAATCAATCCCTAAAACAGTCTGTTGATCATTTTCAAGTGTGTAACAGCCGGCTGTAGAACATAGTGTGATGACGCCTTGCTACTCTAACCTGACAGTAGCCGTTTAACTGGCTAAGCCGGCAACAGGTGGATTAATCTCTCTAGCGGTAATGCGGATGAATTGTAATCGCCGATTATTTTAGCAGATATACAGGAATAAATATATGCTGTGTTCATGTGTGCCGCCGACTTGGCTTTGACTTCATGTGAGACTGTTGTGAATAAACATGGCGTACTGCAGAATTTGGCTGAACTAGCGTGGAATACAAACAGGAATTTACTTTGTGAAGTTATACTGTGACCAATGGATTTATAAAACACTTGGATTTACATGTAGGAATTGCAATATCCAAATTGGATGAGTGATCATTCGGGAAATAGTTTTGTTAACTGCTATGATGCTTGGAACTGAAATACTTATTATAAAAGGTATTTGCTATGCTATGGTAGGAAAGTTCTCATGTGTGTATAATGATACGTATAGAAAATTTAAACAGCGAGACATGACAACTTCAGGCATAAGTATCTTCAGGTTTTTGCCTGAATTCAGGCAAAAATGCTTGGATCTTCACTGTACAAAAGTATTGGGAAATTCACATTTTCAGGCAAATTCAGGCAAAATTACAAAAAGCCATAACCATCTCTGCAACTTCTTGTGAGTGCTTCTTGAAATATATGCCGAATTCAAGTTAGAAAAAATAATGTTTTGCAATAAAAGATCACAGACTTGTCTACATTCATGTGGATTTTTTCACGCTTTGAAAAATATTACATAGTAAATCCTTATAACCATTACCGAATTGCACTTGCATGTTTTGATTTCTGTTTCCTGCTTTGCTTCCATGTGCAGGCCGCCCTACTCCGAATCCCAATCGAGAGCAGGAGCTACTTCGTCAGGAGCTGAACAACCGATTCCTCTCCACGCATGACCAAAGAATGAACGTAGGTCCTACGCCTTATTTACGACAAGAGACGCATATGCACCAGCACCAACACATGCATCAACATCAGCATACACACTCGCATTCCTTCCTGCCGCCACCAATTGGCAGTGCATTAGTGCCATCACCGGCCCCGCATATGGTAAGTACCAGACAAATTTGGAATAGAATTTATTTATTTGTTTCCGATATATTTCAAATGAAGAGTGCTATTGTTTGACATCACTCAACCTGTAATTGTTTCAAATATATTTCGGACACGAACTGACAATTTGCAGTCTTGCAGTTGCAGTTGCAATTTTGCAAAACGCAGCCAACGCCTATCCTCAAGCTGTGACAAGCACGGGACATCGGGAAGTACGCTACGCCATTTCCAATCAGTAATAACAGTACTGCGTCATCGCTCACGCATGGAAAGCGTTGTATATTTGCATAAATTGCACACGCAATACTGTGACGCAAGGCTCTGAATTTTCATGTCCGAAAACTATTTGAAACAACAATAGTGGTATGTTTACACACATCCGCACGGAATAACACTCTGTGCAGAGAGGTTGTGTTAGACTAGAAATGTACTTTGATAGACTCTTAATATAATAAAAATGTGAGAGATTTTTGAGCGCTCATAACAAAGAAACCGCTGAGCGCTGAATGTATCATCACTATACATGGACACAAATATGGGAAAATCTTTACTGGATAAGGCCAAATAAAAAAACAAGTTTGTTTCTGGTAACATGCTTGAAAAGTACAATGCGGTACGCGGCTTTTTATTTTTTATTTGTTACTTTTAGAAAATGCAATGCGATATGCGGATTTTCTTTTTTTCTTTTTCTTTTTTACCAAAAATGCAGAAAGAAAAACACATTAAAACAATGCTCTTGGTTTCTATTATTATTTATTAATATCATTATTAACCAAAAAGTTTTGTTTATAACTTTAGCCGCCCTTGGTTTCTCTCTCATGTTCAATAATACAACATGCGACTTGTTTTGTTGCATCTTTGTTTGTTTTTACGCAAGTCTCCAGTAAGGTATTTCACAGAATTGTTTAATTTATCAACAATAAGATTTTTTTTGATACGAAATACGAAAAAAAAAATTAATGCGGGAAATATGTAACTTAACAGAAACGCGCGCGGGTTACCAGAAACAAACTTGTTTCTTTTTTTGGCCTAATCCCTTTATTCTAAACTGCAGTATCTCATAATCAGCAGTTTGACATTCATTCACATCTTGAATGCAAACACTGGGGCAATCTACACAGGAATACAAATCCAGATGAATGCGCATCTCCATAATCTGCTTTGCCGTAGACTGTTGCTACACCGGCATCAGATCCGAATCTGCTGTACAGCACGCCGTGTACGTGTAAGCGGTCTACGGAGATACGGATCTCAGATCCGGATCTTAGAGATGCACATGCATCCATGTGTAGCTTGCCCCAATATCACAAAAGATTTTTTATCCTGTATAGACCATATCAATAATCTCATGCACTTTACCGTATGATCATGATGATGTAAGCATCGATTTTCATGTAGTTGGTGAGACCAAAGACGTAACATCAAACATATTTGGCTTTGCTTTGTTGGATTTTTCGCCCTGTGTTTCGCCATGTGAAATAGAATGATTATGAAGTTAATCGTCAGGTTATGTGGAATTATCACAGATAGTTTCTATATAGTGTTTGTAACTATCCCATGCTCTTTACCTGTGGTTGTTTAAAGTGAAAGAAGACATCAGGACCTTCCCACCATGCCTTGCTTCCAATGGGGTTTTTGTACGGGTTGTGATCATTGATGATAGTGATAAAACATGCACAATTAGCAGATCTTATTCCAATTATTTATTTCAGATATATTTTATCACTATCATCATTTATGACAACCCATACAAAAAATCTCATTGGAAACAACACATGATGGGAAGGTTCCAATACCTTCTTTTGTTCAAAGTTATGGGTCGAACACAGTAAAAACTTTTCCGATCTGTGTAGGTTAGCTTTGGTAGGAGTAGCTTGACCAGGTCAACTATAATTGCTTGCTTTTAAAGGTTCAAACTTGAATTGTGTATATTTTCTGCATTGTTAGGGCTCATTCGCCGGGCCTGTTTGACCGACAGACTGCCTTTTGAGAACCCCTGAGCTTGACCATATGCTATATATAATGATATTGAAGCTAGTGTTTTTATTTTCTGACACTGGTAGCCTCCCACTTGTCTAGGCTCCTGTTACCATTATATGTAAGCGATTTATATCAGGTCCAAACAGCTGCTTAAATATATGAATTATTTAACATGGAAAGAACAGGACGGATGAATCCAAGGTTGCAACGATAACAAGATGATTTTATCTTCAGAAAAAAAATGTGTTTCTATAAATTGCCTTGGTTTCTTTGAAATAAAGTATCATCTGGATATAGCGAGCCTTAAAGGGGCATTTCATGATACACTTTTCATCCTTACAGTTGCATCTATCAAAATGTGATTTTTTTTAGTGAGGACGTATCCTGGACAGGTATAGATTACAAACCCGAAACCATTCTTTCAAATGTGCTTACATTTTTGATAAAAGTTAGAATGTGTGCCATTTTTTAATTACTGTCGGGACCGAACAGTAATTATAACACAGTAGCCTATGGAGATTTTTAAAATGCTGAAAAGCTTGTAACTTGAAAACGAATGGTTGGAATCAAATTAAATTTTCAGCATACATTTATGTTGCACTGTTCTTTTGATTTATCTAGAACAGATGTGATGTTTTTGTCACATCAGAATCATGAATTGCTCCTTTAAAGAATATCCATTGTTGATGGTGATCAGGATATGAACAGTACAGTTCACATGATATAGATTGATTTCTGGCGTTAGTTGTGTCTTTTAAGGATCAATGTACTAGAGATGGTCGTTTATATCGATAGATTCAGTCCAGTCTTTGCCTGACATTTTGGAATGATGTGTTTATGGCGTGATGTAATTTGCTGCAGACAGGGCCTATAAAGTAGCTGTTGTTATTGTCGTATCGGGATTAATAAGTGCCAAGTTTTAATCCCCTGATTAAGGCGGATTGGATTAGGGTGGATTTGTGCTGAATCATAGTGTGTTTAATTTGTTACAGGAGTGCAGCAACTACGTGATGATGTTTTGTCAGTAGGGTGTGTTTGACCAGATTTTCAAAGGCTTGTCTTTAAAATATCAATCCCAAACAACACAAGTATGCTTCCCCAAAGTGTTGTTTTTGTGTTACGAATCTTGTCGATACTGGTTGTAAATTCTCCCCAGCCATGTAACTGTTTGCTCTGAGTGGCAATTTGAGGGATTTCTGTTAAAGTTATAAAGTTATGTCACTTGTTGTGGTCATTTTAGGAATCTTGACGATAACTGGTTGTAAATTCTCCCCAGCCAAGTAACTGTTTGCCCAGAGTGGCAATTTGGGGGATTTTTGTTCCACATAAAAGTTATGCCACCCATTCTTACTCAGGCTCATTGAATATGCTTGTCAAATAAAAGATCAGAAAGAAAGGGGAAATTTTTCTTTAAAAATGAATATTGTCATTTTCATTTGGTGTACTGTAAATATAAAAAATATTTCACACATTTTTTTCACAAATTTAATCCTCTTGTTAATCACTATTCTCAGAGAATGTTCATAATTGGTGAATGATATTGATCAAATTTTAAATATCTTTATGAAACTTCCTTTTCCTTTCGAAATGTTTCTTTTGTAGAGAATCATATCAGTTCCTATCAAGCATTGAATTTGAGATTTTGAACCATTTGATGAATGTTTGCTTTTCAAGAAAGTTTAAAAAAACAATCTCTGATGCATTCCAAAGAAAGTTCCTACAGAACAGTCAGCAATGGTTAATCTTGGTATTCTCTGGTGTTCCTTATAGTATAAGCTTCTATGACATCATTCCCAAAAGGTAGGGTCATACGGAAGGTACCATACAAAGTCAAACAAGGCTGGTCCGTGCGTGACATAATTCCCAAGAGCTGAGCGCATAGGATTTACCAATCATAAAGAGACCCATTGCTTGTCAATCACGTCTTAACTAGCTCCTTGTTAAGCTTAACATGACAAGTGTAATCACAACCATACTATAATTAGCTGATTAGCAATTGTCTTCAGATGGTCTTGATTGGGGACAATCATGTCATTGTGTCTTGATTTGATTACTTGTAATTAACTGCTAATAGTTCTAATAGATCTGTTCTGACTAGCAGTTGATAAGCTGTGTCATACGAGCTGCGTCATACAAGCTTGTTATTATTATCTTGGGATTTGGAATGCTGACACCTCATAACCTGGGAAAAAAGAAATTGCAATTTGTTTTTTGCGTGTAGTTTTCACTTATAGCCTGTGTAAGAACTTGTTTCTTCTAATTCTTGAAAGTAATCATTTTTCTGACAAATGATATATTAAATGGAATGATTTGTACCCCGCAAGGCCCGATTTGTATGTCAAAATGAGTTGTGGCGGAAGTGAGTACTGTTTTAAATTACATTGACAATGCATGTTATCAAGTACACCGTTGTCAGCTCTGGTTAGTATCTTGTATCAAATAGGGCTAATATATGCCAGAGGAGTCTTTGTGTCATGTTTCAGAAGTCATAATTATTAATCTTAATAAATCATGATGCGTGTTAGGAAAGAAAAAATGATAACAAGCTGGATTATTTTCTGTTTATTAAAAACTTGATTCAAACAATGTGGGTTGGTAATCTTATCAGATGACAAGTGCGGCAGTGGTACGTCTGCTTACAATCAGCGCCTTTTGATGATTTCCGACCAAAAAGTGAAGTCATACATGCCGATTTTGTGGCTTGGACTTAACATTAATGCTAAACATAGTGAAAAAAATCTCTTGTCCTGTTTCAAAATTCATTTGAGAGAAATTTGTATCTCTTTTCAAGGGTCTAGATTTCCAAGTTTCTGTGATTTCCATTATTTTCCTTAGCAATATTTATACAGGAATATTTGTTCATTAAGAAACTTGAAATACACTCATTAGAGAGTCAGAATGTTTGCAACATTCAGAAATTGAATTCTATGGTTTTCTGTTTTGGTCAGTAATATACAGCTCCATTCAAAATAGATTTAACTGGAATCATTTCTTTGCGTATCGTTTTGCATTGAATCATATTGCTGCATTCTGCATTAGTTAGTATTATGTAGGTCTATTTTTTTCAGAATTTGTTCTATCCAAGGTAGTATTTGAACAGACAAGTTCCTCTCTGTCAAGGAGATTTTCAATTATGATATTGAATTTCAAGTGCAAGTTAATGATAAAGATTTAACTTCAATGATGCTTAAAGATAGCATTAATGACTGTAATTTATTTGAGGTTCTACTTTAAATAGTGAATGATACTCTTGAAACATGTTTTTCTCTTAAAGCTAGTTGGAGTTTTTTATCTCTTTGTCGCATGTAGCTACGGTGAAGGACCACTTCATTTTAAGTTGTCACGATGCGGTAGAACTCATCTTAATAGTTTTCTATATATGGACTTGGAAAAAAATCGCATTCTTTTTTTCTCATGATGAAAAAGTAAATTTTTTTAACTGTTCATGATGTGCATTTAATAGCGTAAGAAATATTTAATGTCTAATTGTGAAATAGTTTAAAATGTATCATGAGATCAAATTTGCTTATTTGGCAGAGTTAAATTTTGACTGGATGTATTGCACTATAGGCAAAATAAAAATTTATTGGACAATGAAAACAAAAATCCAGGGTAAGAGTTGCATCATCAAACAATGGGCCCTGCACCCTGGATTTCTGTTCACATTGTCCAATAAATTTTTGATTTGCCTATACAGCTTAGGCAGTCAATATTTGTTCTATATCGTAATACCACCCAGGTTTTGCTCATGGAGTGCAACTGTTGCATGATTCAAATCACTACTCTTATCATGATACAATGAATAAAAGCGTAATGTTATTGATTTGCCTTGTTTACAAAGATTTCTCACCATGACAAGACATTGACAAGGATTGCAAACATGATCAAAATTGATGCCGTGCGACAGTCACAACAGAGGTTCTAGAACCAGTGTTATTTATCCATCCCCTGCTTTGCTGTATATGGTTGCAAGATATTTTTTTATAACAAGCTTGATTGGCAGATGAAATCATGTAATCAGATCAGGAAGCATAATTTGTTTGTGGAAATGAGCTTACTTGGTTTAGGTTTTACTAGCCAAGCCCTAAAAATCTAAGAGTAAGATAGGGAACGAATAATTGGGTTGTCATCGACTGATTGGGGAAGGGAAATGGATGGCTAAGTCATTGGCAGTGTCATATTGCTATAATGGTCAACTCCAATCTAAATCAATGTCATGCATGATCACTTGTTTGTAGTGGCCACTGGCTTATACTTGCTTGGCAATTTGGATAACCTTTCATAGAAAGGCATGGTATGGACATGATAACGAAGAGACTGGACAATTTAATGTTGTTTTCTTTTTTCTCGGGGCATAATTCATTTACACACACTGTTTATGGTATGTGATGGTTTAACCTCAAGAATTTGTAAAATGATTATGGGGCCAAAGTCTGACATTCAAATTAAATGATGCATCACACAGGCAAACCCAAAGCTCAGAAAGACTATAGGGATTTAAATGGACTGGTAAATATCTGAAGACCAAGGTTGTACTGTTTACATGAAAGTTATAACATAGGAAGGGTGGTTCAAACATGGAGCTAATTTTAGTTTGATGATGATGATTTGTTAGGATTGTCTGTGACTTATGTCGACAGCTGATAGTGCAAGTTGGGTAAGAAATCAGTCGAGAATTATCTCATCTTTTGTCTATGGGTGTTGTAGGGAGTAGGGATTTAAAACGGATGCATCCCAAATTTGTTAGAACTGTAAGGACAGTAGGCTTATGTTTTGTTTGATGTGATGTGTGCTACTCTGTTCTGGTACCAAATAATGGAAAAATAGGCAACCAAACTAAATAAAAAAACTGAATGATATCCTTAAATAAAGTAGTATTTTGTTTGATGTGTTCTACTCTGTTCAGATGTCAGATAATGAAAAATAGGCAACATAACTATTTTAGGCTGAAACTATATCCTTCATCGCGACATAAAGCAGCATTTTTTTGTCCTTATGATTCAAGGGAAGCATGATTTGGGTTAGTGTGCTCAAAAAACCTGGAGCGGCGTCACTGATTGAGTCCATCACGGGTGAGCGGGAAAATGCACGCATCGCAGGCATGACGAGAGGAAAAGAAGTGTGAAAAATTGCATGTTAAAAGGCTGATGGGAAAAGGTGTTTTGATTTGCTTGACACCATTTTGGCAAATTGCTGTATCACGCTGACCTTGAGGCGGTCTAAGTGCTCTGTTTCAGGAAGCGGATATTGGGAGGAAATTCTCTTAACAAGCTCCTATTAGCCGACGATGTTAGTCAGTGCTCTGCTAGGCCTAGTACAACATGTTGAATAGATTGGTGGGCTTAATCAGCCACTGCTTGTCAGGCAAGCCGGGAGGGGATATCAGTTGTCATGGCGATGCAAGAGATAATCTTACAGGGGATTAACATAATGGCTGTATTGATAGATATAGTGCTGGGAAGTTTCTGTAAGAAATTTCTGAGCTCGTAATTTTAGTTTGTGATGTTTTGAAATGACTCGTCAGGATGTTAAGTAATAATTTAGGAAAAATATATTAAATGAATTATAGATTTAAGGGATCTTATTTTCAGGAAATTGCTTTATATCTGCCATTTTAGTTCATGTTGCTATTTTGTATAAGTTATTGTCGCCTTATTTATTGTCTAAAACCACATATTGGTACCCTACCCTGGTCAGTTGTTAGCTGACCGAGTGGTTATATGAAATGGGATGAGACAAAGTGATGATTTGTATGATATGTGTTCAATCTTGAATTCATTTTTAGTTGCTGGCTAAAGGATCGTTCATAGCATGCCGCAACTGCAGTGCGGTATGTTTTTTACCGCAGTGCACACATTGCTGCTGCAAATACATTTTAACTTTAACTGTGTCAAGCTGCAGAAAGTTGCAGCAAATAATAATCGATATATCAGTAAATTTACTGCACTGCAGTTTTCAGCGCCACTATGAACAGACCTTTAGGCCCGTATTCCAGAAAGGTGTTTAGCTAAATCAATGTTTTATTTCGCGTCAACAGCACAAATCATTGAATTGCTCTGCTTGAAAGGCTGCAATGATGCTTATTATTCTTGGACAGTTGATGCTCAGTTAAACAATGGTTTAGCTAAACATCTTTCTGGAATACGGGCCGTAATGTATCTGAAAGTTGGATCAATCTTGAATTCTTTTCTAGTTGCTAGCTAAATGTTTCTGAAAGTTTTTGCTGTGGCATCTAATTTGATTCAGTGAGGTGTACCATGGTATCAAAAGATGTGGATTATTCTTGCTGTGCAAATCAGCAACTTGTTAATTTATTGTTTGGTTCATATTCGTGAGCAAAACTCGCACTGATGATCAAACTTCTACAACATTAGAAGCTGATTGATATTAACAGAATGATTGAATTTCTGATTCAAACATTTTTTTATTTCAGTATGGCAAATTACAGGCTGAACTTGACCCTGTATTGGTTCGAGAGAGTGTGAGTCAAATATTATATCTTTTACATAAACATGGGCAGAGATCTAAACAGGAGGGAAGAAGTTTCATGGATTACAAACAACACTTTAGATTTGGGAAAATTGACTCAAACCTACAGTTTTGTGTCCATTGCCTGTCCCTCCTGATGGATCTCTGCTCTTGAAGCTAGTCATAATCTGCCAACACTTACCATCTCTCATTACATCTAAACCATTTCTATACTAGATAAGGCCGAACCATAGTCGTCCTCCAAACAAAATTTTTCCTACCAAACATTTGGTCGTGGCGTCACCAAATATTTGCCATCAAATTTAAAGTATGAACGTGTAACAAACATTTGGTCCAATGTATATATGGCAATTCAATAACATGTACAATCTAGCGCGAAATTTTATTTGGTCTCAACTCGGTGTTGAAGTTATTTTGTTTGGAGTCACTCGTCAATTTTGACGTCATGACCAAATGTTTGGTAGGAAAAATTTTGTTTGGAGGCCGACTATGGTTTCGGCCTTAACATGCCGATTACTAAATAATTGACCCTATTACATGATCACCCCCTTACAATAACTTAAGATAAGTATAATGCCAGAGGATCACAACATTTATGATAAAGAACCATCATTCAGAGGGTGCTGAGGATGATTCTTTTTCGTGAATGGTGTGATAACATGTGCATTATGAGGTGGAACATACACCACCTGAGTCATCACATCATTATTTTATTCTAAATTCATCAGTCGATAACTCCTCTTTTGTTAATTGATGAATGGAGAGTTATTGTTCGATCATTCAAATCTTGTAAAATAATGGAGAGTTAATACATTGTCGTTGTGAGTCGTGACTTAACAGGTATGTAATAACTTTTAACATTCATGACCTTTTATATTATTATATTAACAACTTGAACAGCTCCTTGGTACAAACATTTTATTGTTTTACCCATTGTTGTGTTTCTTGCAAAATTAATAACACCCGATAATTATATCCCCTAATATTATTCACTGAGTACAAGCTATATTTTAAAATATGGTCCACTTAAATCATTGATTTTCAAACAAATGAACACCTTTTGAAAGTCTATGGTTTTTTGAAATCCAAAGTTACCACTTAGACACGTATGATGCAGTATGGTCAAACTGGGACAATTGGAATTCAGTATCAAGCTGCCTCATTTTGATTACTCCAAAACACAAAATGATTCAATCAGTTGTAATGAGGCAACTAAATAGAGAACTAAATAATATGTACATTGTAATACCTGAGATATAGTGATTTTAGTGTATGCTGATTTTTGCCAATTTATCCAAAGGAAAATGCCTGTCCACCAAGAATGAAGATAGGCATCTGTATTCTGTGTGATGATCTTGAGCACTCTGTAATGGGCAAACCAGAACATTGTCCAATTGTTCTAAAAAGTGCATTGCTTCACAAGTGAATGATAGCAATGTTGAAAGTCTTGAGAATGCAAAGTAACATCTGTGTCTGGTAGAATGATATAGATCAACACAAGCTAGGGTAAGAGGGCAAATTGGACTGTCATGTGGTATAAAGTGCCTCCAATTTTGGAATCCTAACGCTTAAGCTTTGAATGTGTCTGCCAGATGTTTCATTATGTAATGAAGTGAAAATTTGTCTTGACAGCGGGACCTGGTTCTTCTTTGTGTCTAAAATTTTTGAGCAGAAGTCAGCACACAGAAATTGCCAAAATGTTGCCCATGTGCTTTTGGTAATGCGCCGGCTTTTGAGATGTAATCAATCAATCAATCAATCAATGATACAAGTACTTGCATAACATGCATACCCTATGAAGGAGTCTATTCGTACAGGGGACCCACGGCTTTACGTGACTGTAATGATTTGATAATGACGTGATAATTTGATATTTATTTTGTAGGTGTAAATCCGGAAGAGATTTAACCTTTATTCACAACGGCATTGTCAACGGGAGTGTTGATTCAGGGTGTTGAATTTGACATTTGTTATGATTTTAAAATCCATAGATGGATTCTCAACGTGTTCGGAGATGTCTTGTATTTGAATATATTTGTCACATGACTTAATGTATTTCTGAACATATAAGTTTCACAATTTGAAGCCTTTTTGCCTGACATAATCATGGGTTCTTGGTATAAAACAAGTGAATTGTGAAAAAGACCACTGTTCAAATCCAACATGTCTATGATCAAGCTTAGAAAAACACTTCCTTAACTACTTGAGCAGACAGCCAAAAAAGAGCGCCGATATCATATATCCATTATACAGATGACAATGGTTTAAGACCCATCTCACGCTTTAATATGAATCTGTTTGCTCGCTAGTTCCCATGGCGGTATTAGGTTGAGGTGCAATGACGTTTTTCACTCCTTGAATTCCATATTGAAGGCTTTGCCGAGATGAAATATATAAGCCGGGGAAAATGAAAATCTAATATAGGTCAGGGTTAGCGGATAAAATACCTGTCTTAAGCAGCGATCCTCGTATAATTGGGGAAACAGACAAAATTGTAACGTGAGAGGGATGAGTATCTATGGTGAAATGATCCGCCATCGTCACACAGGAAATGAGATATATCCAGCTGCAAATTAGGGGGACCCAAATTAGAAAACCATACCAGCGTGGTGTGTGCCGGTAATCAAGTCAAATTCAAAAAGAAGCTCTAATAACCGCTTGTTTGTGTTTCTGAGTAATTGATCTGAGAGGCTTTTGGCCAATAATCCTGTTGGATTAAGGGGGATAATCCGAGCTGTATTTTGAAGTTGTGAAAAAGTACACGTCACCTGCCGTTGTAGTAGGAGTTGGTTTCCTTTCTGAGGCGGGCAAGTTATTTCCATGGGTGCAGTGGATTCTCTTCTAGTTCCACAATCTTTACTTGTGTTAGTTTCTGTGAAAACAGCTACTTAGCAATCATGTATAGTGTCATTATGCTCAGTGTGCAAGTGCTAAGCCCTAAATATCCCCATTTTCATTTGAAATGAAAGTTAGGAGGTATACTTTTCTCATTTCTGGGAGGCTTTTAAGGATGCACATTATTAATCATGATTAATTGTAATAATAATATGATTAATCCCAGTAATTTAAGTATAAGCCCATCCTACTGCTGTATTTACCCCCTTCCCTCAACCCCACCACCACCACCAATTTTAATACTTTATTAATACATATAACTTGACAATCATAACTAATCAATCATTTCAAATGACAATATAGATAGCTTAACAAATACTACACAATAAATTAATCATCTCGTGTAAAGTGAAGTACTAATTGCCATTTAACTGGGAGAAGCACTCAGCGAGGTTACAGCCATTTTGTTCGATTACGGCAGTCAATTTATGTACTTGTAGCGTAATTAAGGAAAGTGTACTGTTGAAATATGACTGTATTATTCTATCATTTTTCATTAATCACGTCTTGTTAAGTTGAAATCCGTTTTAAGGCGCTCTGTGATTTGAGGGTTGTCATAGTGAGTTTGTCTGATAAACAAATTGTGCTTGTCAAAAATGGCGAATTGTTAACCATTCACAGGCGGAAAAATTGAAGGGAGCTTTATTTTTTTCTTTCTTAAGTTTTCCTTTAAACTTCAGTGAGATTCATAGAGGACTACATGAAACTTAATGACTGAATATCACAATGCATGTATGTGTTAAGCTCATATATTACATGAACAAAGTGCTGAATCAATTACATCATGTAACTTCAGACCATGTCAGCCGGCAGCATTGGCGTTAAATCAAAAACTACAAAAAATGATACTATTGGTAAAGTGTGATCATTTATGCTGTGATTACACACTAGTTATTGCTATCATTTCATTTTGACTTTACCTTTAAGCATTGCTAGATCATTGTAAATAAACGCTTGCATTTCACAGATGAATTTAGCAAGACTACCTGAATGATTTGTAGCAAAATTTATAATCATTGCACATCACTATGGATTACTTTGTATGGATGTTTATGAACAGGGTTGTGGCAATGACTTGACCATTTCATATACATTTTTAAATACTGGCTATTTGCGAAACCGAGTCCGTAGTTGAGAATTTCATGCAAAATGGTTAAAGAAGCGCCAGTACGTCAATAATGAAATTCGTAGCCAGTCATTGAAGGAATAGCGATAGCTGTAGTAATTTACAGGGTAAAAGTTTTAGAATGGGATGGTGAATGAAAGTTTGACTTGGTAGCCATTAGGGGAAACTGTGATGTCAAGTTTGACATGTCTGCACAATAAAAAGGGTGATTAACTTTGATGTGATTATGTCAAAATCATTGTGATGTAGTATTTCCTCCATTTAGGCAATGGGGTCGATAATAGTGTGGAGTAGTTTAGGGGAGAGTTTTAATGAGAGCTGAGAGGCGAGTTCAAAACAGTTTGACCATGAAAATGTTGATCAAAGGCAGAGATGTATGATGATGTTTAAAATGTTTATCTATAAGCAATTTACTGACAAATGTTTTAGTTAGAAGCTATGTATACCAGTGATATTACTTGGTCATTTGATTATTAATATAGACCTAGTCATAAATAACTTTCAATTTTAATTCATGTCATAATATGACAAAGTGATAACAAAGAATAGCCCAAAAGACCTTACATCAATCCCTATCATATTTTCAGTATTGAATTTGTTGAAACTCGCCTCGCTATTGTTATAACTCACATTCAGTAAACTCACCAAAAGTTGTCATTCCACTTAGGCAAATTTCGTAGTGGAATTTGACTCAAAGTCAATGCATATGTCGCATTTGTCTTTGGCTGATGATATAATGCATGCAATGTGCTTGTAATCATTTCATGTCAGCATGAAATGTTCAGCTCAATTTCTCTTGCAAATTGAAATGATTGAAAGTGCAATGTCGGTTGGAGTATTTCAATGATGTGGAAAGAAAAAAAAACGGCTCAAATTTAATTCAGTGCTAAAGTGCTTCATGCTCTGAATTTGATTTGACAGTAGACTTACCTTGGAGTTTATTTCGACATATGGTTGTGATGGGGTACTTTCAATGTGTAGTGTGTAGACTCCATTGAACTTCCAGATCAAAGTGATTGTTTACCTCGCTTAGCTTTTATCTACGTTGAGTTATCTTCATATTTATAACAACCTTACTTTTTTTCCCAAAAAAGTGCAACACAACAATTATATTTATTATTGCCTTACTAACAGGTATACTAACATTCATATCTATCATATATCATGCTATTCATACCATTGTAACTAATTTAGAATTGCCTTTACTGTTGGTAGTGATCTCATTCAACGTAAAACAGACCAGACAAAAATCCACTCAAATTTCTGATAAAGCTTTTGTTGTACACTACCGATTGAAATGAAACAAATGGTATCTGAAAGTTCAATTCATGGACTATAAAATGCAATGAAATTGCACACAAAGACTTTTTTTTCTGGGACACCCTGTGTGAATTCTTGATGTTCCATTAACAAGTCTTCAAGCAGTACTAGGTTGTTCCTTTGGCTTTTCTGTCAATGCTTGCTATATTACCAGCTAAGTCCTGAGAAGTTAATTTATCATGGATCTGCATAGGATGCACCAAGCGTATATGCAAAACAAAAACCTCTTGGACAATGTAAACAAAAATCCAGATTAGGGGTTACATTTACAAACAATGGGGCCCTGTCCTCTGGATTTTTGTTTTTCAATGTCCGATAAGTTTTTTGAGTGGCCTATAGCATTCATGCTGCTCATCGCGCTACCAGTTATTGGACAACTCACTGACCATATTGTTTAATAATTCATTCAGAGTAAACTATTACCCACTTCCAGTTGTGAGTTTAAATTTACTGGCAATGCAACATTGACGGTGTTCAAGTTGTCCAACTTATGCCGTTGATCTGCTGTGCCTATGACCTCAATTTGCTGAAAATCAATTTAAAATTTGCCTGCAAATTACTTGACAAATATTTTCTAATCTTTTTGTTTTCTTCCTTTGTTTCCAGCTGGGTGTTGGTTATCCACAGTCGGGCCTTCCACCAGTTGTGCCGCCCACTACAATGCCGAGCGGGTTTGGTTCAGGTGTCCACGGGGCATTCCAGCCCAAGGTATGTATTCATCCATATGCAAAGCAAAAATTTATTGGACAAAGTAAACAAAAACCCAGGGTAGCATTTGCATTAACAAATAATGGGGCCCTGTACTCTGGATTTTTGTTTAAACTGTCCAATTAATTTGTGTTTGGCCTAGGCCCATTAATAAAGAGGCAATGACAAAGTGAAGAACTACCAATGGAAAAGGGCCTAAGGTTGAATTTCCAAATTGTATCTGTCACTATCTAAGTTAATGCATGTATTGGCCAATTGCTTCTTTTAAAAATTAGTAACACATATTTAGATCACCTAGGTATTATGACAAGATACAATAAAGTTAGATCCTTGAAACTTGTCTCTTTGTAGTTCTTCTGTGCAGTTTTCTCATGACCTATAGATTCAGATTGATAATTTTATTGAAATTAAAATTGCAAAAACGCTATTAGCACAATGCTGAATCGCCTCTTGGAATTCATTATATTGAGGTGAAGGTTAGAGCATGATAGAAACCATGATTTGAAGGCTCTAAGTTTTCCCATTTGTATAAATCATTGATATATCACCCTCAACTTGCTGCATAGAATATTTGGACCAAATGATACAAGTATGTAATCAGCTGAGAAGGTACTTGTTTAGTGGTAATCCAAAAAATGAATGCATGTTGTTATTCATTTCTATAGTACACGTCTACTAATGAAAATCACATCAAAATAATTCCATAGGAATGTAGTTGAAGTCATAGTTCTATTCAATGCACCAAAAACAGGTGTCACGCATGATGCACCTGGCTGCAGGACGATTTCTGAACATACAGTTTCATTACTGACCAGAGAAGCAAGAATATATCAAGCAAAAGTAGTAGTGTTAACATGTCATGTTCATATGCATTGAGATTTTCATGCAGCATGCTGCGGGAACCAAATATATATTTTGCATATCCAATCCAACAAAACAATATAATTCCACAAACATGCCAAATTTCTAGCTCAGCCAGCAAATATTATTATGTGTTTTTGTCCATGATTTTTATTTCAATTTTGCCTGTGTAACCCTCCAAACAAAAAATAAGACATTTGCTCATACAAGTACTCACAGAGTTCAAGCCCATCGTCTATTTTTCTTCTCTATAACAATTAAATATGGCAACGTATTCATGTTGGGATTTCCGCATGGATCAGTAAAATTCGACATGCTTATCCTCCCGCTGGAATCGGGACATAATTGGAAAGTCAGGATGACAAGGTCTCATTAGGGACTCCATCGTGTAAGCTAGGACTATATGCTAAAGCGCAGGTGTCAAATTTGATCTTATCATGAATTTGCTGCGTAAGACTTGTTTGTCACCCCAGGCTAGAACTCTGTGAGCATTTTTTTGTTTTATCAGTCAGTGGATTTTTTTTGTCCTTCCCTGTTGCATTATGTACTGACTTCAGATTTTTTTGAAGAAAAGAAAATGGGAGATTTTATCTTCATAAAAGTCACCAAAAATATTTCATTCAATAATATGGGAAATTTGTCAACAGTTTGCAGTGTGCGATAATTGGTACAGATTTAGTGATGTGTGGTAAAGCTGTCAAGGTAGTTGGCATAATGGATCCATATTTTTCATTTCATACATGAGGTACATATGGTCTTTTGCATACCATAACCTAATGCATTGCGTAAAATATTAACGTTCGTCATCATGATCTATCATACCACATTTTATTAAAACCAAACATACTTTAGCTCATTTTGAGGCTTTGAATGAGATGCAACATAGCCAAGCAATTAAAGAGTGTGATTTAGTGGTGATGGCCTTTTAAAGAAATGGTAATTTCTTGCAATTGAAGATCAAATGCAGAAGCTTATTTTCCAAGCCAGCTTTTTATACATATATTCTTTGTTGTTGTAAGCAGCAGCATCAGTAGTTATGCAGTTTTAGCTGTATTCATCTTATTGATGTCAATGGCATGCAGCTATAGCTGCTTTCTGTGCATTTAAGGAGTGATAGTAACATTCATATAAGATGGGGAAGGACACAATTCATTGCTTCCAAGTTTGGATAGAATAGAAATTATAATTTTTATTTTGAAAATTCCTTTTAATTTTTGAGTTCAGAAGCCAATTTAATTTAATTTAACAAGTGGGTTTGAATTTTAAAGTCAACTTAAACGCATTAGTCTGATTTTCGCATCTAAGATAACAATAACATTTTTAATGTTCCAAATTGGCTCTTTGTAGAATAAACTCCAAGTAGTATATTATTTTAACTGACTTAGAGTGAATCTAAAGTAATACACAAGTATTATTTCATTCAGCTAATAACAGGGAGATCAAGGCAATACAAACTTTGGGCGGAGGGTGTCATTTTAAACAAACTTAAAATAATAACCAGGATAATCGGAACAGTTTGATCACTCCTTTGGTGCAGTTAACTCTTTGTTAAGATGAAATGCATTAAATGGTGCATATTTAGATGTTGAATATTTAAAATTCATCAAAAAAAAATCATACAATCCCCAAAAGAGCTTGCCTGTCATCTTGAGGGGCTATAATTTTTGCTGGTTTTCGAGCTAGCGTTTATTGATTCCATGTCTTTTTCTCTGATGTTGCAGTTTACAGCGGATGGGTTGTCTTACATTCACAAGCAGCTAAAGGTGATTATCCTTTGATCCTCTGTCCTAATCTCTTTTTGTTTTCTGCTTTTGTTAGAATTTTCTTAATCTTTTGATTTCTGTCGGCTTAATGTTTGTGTGTGTTTGTGCCAGCTATGTTTATGAAAAACCTTTGTTTATGATTTACTGTCATTTGTTGGTTTTGCATGTTAGATGTCAACTTTGCACTCTTTATAATTTTCTTATGTTTTTATCATTTTTTTCCCGTACTTACTCATTTATGTATTGCAATTTACTTATTATTAATTCATTCTAGAAACGTAGTGTATCTTGTTGAAGAAACTCTGTTTCACGCTGTAGTGATCTTCAGACAAATAGAAACATGATAGAATTTAATGTCTTACAATGACATTTTGTCATGAGTACTTTATCAACAATACATGCACTTTTTGGACAATCCATGCGAGATATTGATTAAACTTACACAATTGATTCATGCCTGATTATCTGTAGCCCTATTCCACAGTTTTGTCAAAAAACACTGGAATTGGTAGATATTTATTTGAGATCTAGGTCAGGGTCTTATTTATTAACAATATGACATGGAGCATTTTCTTATATTACAACTCAGCAGAGAGAGAGAGTTCATGCTGAAAAGGCAATTTGGTTTAATGAAATATGGTAAATAAAATCAGGGCAGAAACCAAACTGTGTTTGAAACACAGCACGGTTATAATGACTCCACAAGACTGATGTGTCAAATTTCCTTAGCAGTTTGGGACTTTATGCGTGTAAGCACACGTCGCGGAAATAATGGAACGTGCAGATTTGCCTCTTGCACTGCCCGATTTTTGCTATTGCATGGTATGAGAAAGTAAAAAGTTCCCCACAACCTAATTTCCATGATTGCGTTACCGAGTTAATGCATATTGATTGCGCACAGACAATTTCACATGATCAAATGTGGTGAAGCGAAATCAAGTGAAAATCTGTAAGAATTTGTGCGCCTTAAGGGTTCTGTAACTTATTAATTTGATGGGCTTAATGGAATCAAGTGTGGCAATGCATTATTGATTGATTTTCTTGGCTTTTTGTATGGAATTCTTGACATTAATTGACTTGACATTTCTGGGAAGTAGAATCAAGTTCATACAGAAATGGACAACTTTTTGTCTACACGGTTGTAGCTAAACATTTTGCTAAAATATTTGAATTGAAGCGAATGAAGTTTTCATCATTTTTGCAATTTGAACTTAAGGATCACATTTTTCAAAACCAAAAATTAAAATATACTAAAAAGTTATGTGTTCTGTTATGATTATATCAGGAACTTAGCATGTTCGTTCAAACAGACTTGAATTAAAACCAGATCAGGTCAAATTTGACAGTCATTTTTTGTTACTTAAAAAGAAAGATGAGATGCCAATAAATGCTGATAACATAAGCGTGACATTTGAGTGTGATAAACAAGGGAACATGACTTAGCATGTTATAGTGCCCTCTGGAGGAACATACTCATGTAAAACATGTGTGAAGTAGTCTGAAAGAAAGGACTATGTTTTTGCTCAACTCCTTTTGAAATTATCCATGTTACAAAAGCCAATTTTTTGCCATTAGCAACATTTTTACAGTGAAGATAAGATATTTTAGTCATCATTTCTGCTGATGCCATACAGTATGTAGGCCTAATCAGGAAATTAAGTCAGCATTTTTAACTTCTAGAGATTGGATCAGTAGGTCCTGAACTTCAAACAAATGTTAATGAAAATTTGTTAATCCTAAACTGACATCCTTTTATAGCGCAACTTTGCAAACAGTGCCTTTGAAATTGTTGAAAAAATATTATAATTATTAATAACAAGGACTCCTGGTAACTGTTTTTTAAAAAAATATGTTGATATCCATAGATTTGCAACATACACCTGTAAAGAAGACCTAGTCACCTTTAGTTTGACTATTTTCTTGAGCCTGTGGGGTGTAAAGTAAATTGCATCTGTAGATCTAGGTCAGGGGATAAGTCAACATGTGAAGATACCTGGCTATTGGCTTATTCTGTAACTAATCTATTTCCGCTCATCAAGTCACATTGTACTTCTTGTTAACAGCACACAATTTCTTGTTTTTGAACTTTTTGAAATATTCAAATCATTTTATTTTCTGTTCTGCATTATTTTCTGAAGAACCATCTGCTAATTACAGGCCCAGTGCTATTCTAAGTAGTTGACTATATTGCAATATATCAGATTTTTATTGAAGAGAATCAAACAAGCTTTTATGGTATTTAAACATATTTTTACTGAACAGATTGGATACATATATGCTATCATATTAATACCACTTCCAAAAATCGTTCTTCATATTACTTAATTGTCATTTTTACTCAACCATATTCATGTCGTTTGCCAACTTTTTTTTGAATAAGGGTGCAAGGTACTTAGTAATCATAGCTCTTCTGTCGCTACCATCTTTTCCATGTCCTAAAACAGCCTGTACTTTTAATGCACATTTCCATTACTTACTCATGGTAGATATAGCACTCATAATTGCACTATAGACCTCAAAAGTAACAGAGGAAATTGATCAAGATTCTTGTAGAAATATCGTTGATTGTTATTATGTTACACAGTATGATGATATATTATGTCTATTTTATAGGTTTTCAAGCATCGTTAAGTATTCAACCAGACAACAACGATGATGTCATTGATGAACCTTTATGTCATTTTTATAAAGTTGATTTGCAAAGACCATGCATATATGGTTCCACTGATGTTATTGCTCAATATCTGCTGATATGTAGTCTTCATATGATCTGCTAGTAGTGAACTTTGAAAATAAAGACTGCGAAAGTTTGATGAAAACTGTTTACAATAAGTAACACACATGTATATGATATGGACTTGGATGGAAAGCTCAACTGTTTTTTATCCATTCACAACCTTTCTCAACATATTTATGTAAGGGATTAAATAATTTCCTCAGGGTTATGGTGGTCTGTGAACCACTTTGAAATTTTAATTGTATGTAATTTCCAGACCTGATTTACCCTACAGAACCTTTGCACTTAACTAACAATAATTGTAGTTTCAGTGGTGACATGGTAGTTTTGACTCGTTTCTTTGTTCTCCCTTTCACAGAAGCCAGGTAAATGGTGTGCAGCTCATGTCAATGTGGCATGGCTCATATACCATCATCAGCAGAAGGTAGGTTGTGAGTCTGTGGCAGAGTCTGATATAGCATGTAACTAAGCAACAAAATTTGCTGCAAAAGTCTCAGTACAAAAAAAGTTAAATACTTGTACCATTCAATACAACCATAGATTTATTGAGTGCATCTTGCTAGATTATCGCACCTTTTAATACTTTGCTATTGTTTCAAATAATTCTAGGACATGACCATTCAGTGTCATACATAACATAACTGTGTGTTAACTTAAAGCAAGTAAGTACACCGTGCTTTACAGATGCGCGTAATGTCGCAGTACTGTTGATTGGAAGTGGTGTTATCTACTTTCATTGCTATGGCTGTTTGAAAATATTTGAAACAAGTTAATACCAAGTTATGGTATCATTCCATCTAGATTGTTTAAGTGAGAACTAAATTTTGTTGCTTAGTTACAAATACATATCAAACTTCCAAAGCAGGCCTGTTTGCTGACAGGATCATCGCTTGATTCCTTGTCGACTTGTTCTTGTAGTGCATGATCAATGGCTTAGTGTATCATTTGCCTTACAAAGATTTAATAAAAATAACCTGACCCATCACAAAATTGGCTCTAATTTTCAATCTCTAATTCTCAACACTCAATAATTGTGGGCGCGTGTGGTCTAGCGGAACAGAGCAGGACTCGTGATCAGAAGGTTGCAAGTTTGAGCCCCGCTAGCACCAACGTGTTGTGAACCTGGGCAAATCACTTTATCACACTTGCCTTGTCGACCCGAGCATATTGGGATGCTGTTTAGGGGGATTATCACAACCTGGTAGGTCTGCGCCTTTGGTCATTGGCCACAAATGGCCTAGTTTAAGGCGAAATGGTTCTGACGATTCCCTTGTTATGGCGTAATAATAATGACCAGCGCTTTGTATCCCCGGGAAAAGGCGCAATATAAATGCCGGAATTATTATTATCAAGGATTAAAGCAACTATGACCTAAAGTTTGTGCAAGTTTGTTGCTGAACAAATGTATTAAAGCATATATCAACAGGTGATAAATTTTTGAATTGCTTCAAGCTTTTTTAGTTTTTGCTGTAGAAAGATGTGTCAAAATTATGCAGTTTGTTTTGCCCACAACTTTTTCACTCTATGCAAAATTGATGGACATTTTAGGGATGATAACATAACAATGGCAATGCTTTGTAATAAGCGGTATATTTTTCTTTGGGTGATTAACAAGTTTTTAAAGAGAAGTTTTGAACATTCGACCTGGCACAATAATTTTTCATTAATTTATTCATTTTTGGACAAAAAATATTAAATTGGGTTAAAGAACAAAATACTGTTGGCCAGATAGGAGAATTATCTCGTTACTGAAAACTGGAAATCAAAATATGAAATGAAGATAAAAAATGAAGTAAATGTGTGCATTGTTATTAAAGCATACATAACCTATTAAAAATCACGCATTGACAAGTGACAACTTGATAGCCAAAAAAAAAGCTGTGAAATCATGCGCGACAAAATTAGCACAATGTCCACAAAAATCGCTCCGGGGTACGCTGGTTTAACTAGACTGACCTAAATAAAACATGCATTATCTGTCACGATCGCTGGTCAGGAGTACCCTGTGGCGTAAAATGGACAAATGGTCACAGCATCGGTGTTGGTGGAATGATGCAAGTGTAGGAAGTGTTGCAACGCAAACTTTGCACGGTGATATAAGCAATGAAATGTTGATTTGTTGAGGGACCAAGAGGCTGTGTCCAGTCTTGATTAAGGATGCAAATCTTGAGGCAAGCGCACGCTCTCCTTGTCCCTGGTGGTTACGAAGATTGGCTATCAGGATGTGACGACCTCCATCTTGCCTTAAACAAGAACTTTAATCCTCATCAGCTTCTGTGTAAATATTAAAGCAACAAAAATATTGTAAACTAGCAATGCTGTGCTGGATAGATGGTCTAACCAGACTTTGGGTAAACATATCGGGGAATTGTGTACAATAAAACTGTCTCTATTCAACAATTTTGAGACAGTGATATGTCACATAGAGGAAGCTGACCACTCAACATGCGATTAACTTAAATAGCTGACAATATTATAGCTGTGGCGTAAAAGATGAGGGGGGGATAGGATTTCAAAATCAATCATCTCAATCAACTTATTGTCACTGTGTGCCAATGGGGTAGGTTTAGTTTATCATCCCGCAAAGTACATTGAAAATCAAATTGGTAATGATAGGTTTGGTTTTGAGAAACATATATTCATTGGAGTATGGTTAAGAATATATTTATGCAAGTTATGTCTATCCCAAATCCTAGAGGGTGTAGAGAGTCATTTTGTAAGGTCCCTTAAAGTACAATTACAATGTATAACGAGGCAATTATCGCATGTTAGGCGAGAGTTGATGTTCCACAAGAGACTTTTATCCCGATGACTTACTCTGTCAAATTTATTAGCATATTCTCATTCAAAATAGCTATTTTACCTGATTTAGTTGGTTTTGAATACTATTAAATAAAATCTTGCTTTTTATTGCTTTATGTTTAAATTTTGCTTTTTAATATTTGCATTTATTGCTGTGTATTGATATTTATATATAGTACAATGAGGGCAGCAGGTATATGTTTATGTCAGTCCCAAGTACATCAATTGTCTGATGGAATGAAGTACAATATGCATTACTCTATAGAAGAATCTTTTCACCAGACACTTGGTGAATGACTGGGACCTGATGTTAACTTGTGCCATTTTATCAGACCCTGGCATTTCATTCTAACATCTTATCAAAAGCACTGCACGCTATAACCTTTTCTGTGATAATTATACTAATGATTCAATCCAGTGGTAAACTAATTAATCCCAAACTTGTACCCAAAATGTTCTTGTTCTTCGTGTTATAATCTGTGTGTTGTTAAAGTTTCCATTGGATTTCTTGATTATTACATTTATATTAACTTTTAAAATTTGTACTTGCATTTGGTGTTGACCTCAATATGAGTTACTATTTTCCATTTTGTGTTCGTTTTGGCAGTTATTAAGAAAGGGGGCATGCTTGTCATAGTGATTATACTTTGGTGTATTGTATTATAAAAAGGGATTTACTCATTACAACCATGGATTAGGGCAAGTAAATAAAATTATGTTTCCCGTCCAGGTTTTTGAAAAAGCGAGGAAGAGGGGCTTTATTTTTCTTTTATTGGTAAACTACTCTAAATTTACCAGATTTAGCATCATTTTTGCATGTTCTGTATGCAAAATGATATCTTAGAAAAACGATGAGGCCTTTTTTATTTTCTTAATTTGAGGGTTGGACCCCTTTTATGATCACAAAACTTACCTGAAATGCTTCATTACACATTTTGCAAGGTTCTAGTAGCCTAAGTGTAGCTTTCTTAAAAATATTTTATGATCGAAAATTTACAAAATGAAAAGAAATTTGAAAAATCTCAAAAAAAGGAAGCGCAGGGAACGAGAAATATAACTATAATGAAGGAAAACTTTGTTCCAAACTTGATCTGTGAGAATCTGTCTTGCAGTGTTGATATGGCAAATCTGGGCTGTTATTAAAACATGTTTCACTATACTTTGACCAACACCAAACAGGCGGGCCTCTTCACATCGTGAATTGATACAGGTAACCGTGTGCGTAGCTGAACACATGTACAGCACAACTGCAGGAGACACAGCGCGCATTGTACGAGAGACTCTCCCATAAGTATCGACGCGTGTGAGTGGGATTATGTTAACTTGCGAATGAAGAAAAGCCTCATAATTCCCGCCTATTTAGTGTTGATCAAAGTACACTTGGGGCATGTTTTAATAATAAGTTGAAATGTTATATAACAAGTTGGAAGTCCAATACATTCCACTATCAAATACAAAAATAGTAGCGTCTTAAGTAAGCCTAATCTAACTTATTTCTGTCATTGATATAACTTTGCTATTAAAGGGGAAGGATTTGCTCAAATTTGCTTTGTATGTCTATTAATGCTTCCCATCCCTGCTTCGGCTTTCTGCAACTAGCTATTAACTGCTTTCAGTAAAAGTTCAAGTGCTTTAGATATTGAATGCTCTGCTTAGAAAAATTCGCTACTAATTGGGCCTAAAATACTTTTATACTCACTTATTATTGATGATGTGTTTAAAAGTCATGGTTATTTAATATTCATTAATTTTGAAAATGGGCATCCAAGTGTTAGTTCTGGACTTTTGGAAATTCTGGTTACCAAAAGAGATTGCAGTGCTATAGTGTTTTCACTAATATCTAAGAATTTTGAGGTAAGCTAATTTCTGCCTAATTCAGCACATTTCTTAGGTCTTCGCACATGAAATTTTGATTTAACAGGCTTATTTAACAAGAAAGAACAGTCTTTTGTACTCTTTTTCCCAAATGAAATCTGCTAAGACCTGTTTGCAAAAGTATTGGTTTACCAGATAGTCTTAAGTATGTAATATTTTGTACATTTGTATATTTGATATGTTTTAACATGTACCCTTTTGTTATCCACAGGTAAAAGTTGAACAAAAGGATCCCCTTGCGGCCAAGACGGACCTGTTTGGCCGTCCACCTAGTCACCATCTATTTTCACCGCATCATCGGCCGCCAGACTTGCCGCCATCTATGCAGTCAGCTTTGTTCCCTCATGGTAAGGGAGGTTAGTTACCCTGGCATTGTGGCAATGCCTTGTACCCGGTCTAAGTATTACATTAGTTGTAGTTTTCATAAGGATTGCATTTCTGCGTACACTGCACGGGTCTTTGAGAATTACCCAGGGGGATACTCACATATGGAAGTGACGTATGAGTGCCACCAAGCACCTCGGATGTAGGGGTCTTTTGATGACAAATTGGGTAAAAAGGGGGTCTTTCAGTGACAAACTGCAAAAAATGGGGGGGGGGGGGGTCTTTGGGCAAAATTCACCAAAAAGTAGGGTCTTTGCGGGTTAAAATGGCCAAAAATGTGAAAAAAATTTGTATAATTTAAAAAAAAAAAAAATGCTTCAAATATGGGAAAAGTTTATGTTAAATTAATTTTGTAACCAGATTGGAATACTTACTTTTAACGAGTTCGTGTAACACTGTATCATGTGTACTTGTTAGAGTCTAGCTATGTCCACCAATTAAATAACTACAGTGAATGCTCCATAATTGATCAAGTGAAACAAGAGATGAAAAACTTATTGCTTTAAAATTTGTTAGTGTAAGTTATTTAGTGGTTTGTTCCTGACAAAACGTTTCTATTGATAGAACAATGCATTACCAAACTGAATGGTTGCTAGTTTAAGCTCAGCAAAGTCCTTCGGTAGTATATAGACAATTTTTGATAATTTTTTTTAAAATAAAGTTAATAATCTGAGGCTGTGTGTTCAGGTATGATGCCATAATGTAGATACCAGGGAGCAGAATCAAAAGGAAGTCATTCTACCTTAAAGGTGCAATTCATGATTCTGGTGTGACAACCTCACCTCTTTTCTAGCTAAATAAAAAGAAGAGTACAACATAAATGCGTGCTGAAATTTTCACTCGATTCCAACCATTCGTTTCAGGTTACAAGCTTTTCAGCATTTTAAAAATCTCCATAGGCTACTGTGTTGTAATAACTGTCAGGTCCCGACAATAATTAGAAAGTGGCACATTTTCTCACTTATCTCAAAGTGCAAGCACTTTTGAAAGAATAGTTTGGGGTTTGTAACCTACACTAGTCGAGGCTTCTTTCTAGCTAAAAAACTCAATTTTGATATGTGACCTTGAGGATGAAAAGTAGATCATGAATTGCTCCTTTAACAGTTGAACATAGATAAATGTAACCAGTGTTATTCCTTATTCTGCCTACAGGTCCACCAAATCCCCACAATCCATTGGGAGCAAGTCCACATCACAGTAGCTTTCTGTCCTCAGCAGCAGCAGCAGGACAGTTTGGGTTACCGCCCATCCCTAGACCTGGTGGGTTTGGGCCCATCACTAGTCTAGGATTTCCACTAGGAGGTCCAAGTAAGTGTTCTTTTTTAATCTGCCCAGTATGAAACATTGAAAATTGCATTTGAATGTTTCAGCTAAATTTTTTAACGCATCTGCAAAAACACGCCTTATATGCAATGCGAACATAATGAAAAATGAGGGCGTTTCTTTTAATGACACCTGAATGCAACCAATGAGTATGGCTTGAAGTAAGAAAGATTTATCTTTTCACTCGAACGCGAAGTCAAAACTACCTGTAAATGTGCACGCAATGTATTTTTACATTATCTTTAGGGATTTGTTTCGTGAGTTATTTGATGACTATAATAGTAGGGATTTGATTGGTGTTGCGGTAACATCCACACTTGTGACCGATCATATATAGGTACCTTAACATCGGCATAGTATATGTGACGTGTCATATCGAAAGTTCCTTAAAGGTCCCAAATGAAAATTTATTTTTTTGGTCTCATCTAAAAGATTATATTTTAAGCTTTGAAATGACACCTTTCTTTTGGTTATTGGATGTTCGATTGCAAAGTAACATTCAAATTGGTAAAAGGCATCGGGCTGATTCAGAAAACTATAGTTCTGAGAGAATCAAGTTTAAAGTTTCTGTACTGGTAAAACTTTAATAGAGAAAGGATTTTTATATCAGTTTTTAAAACGTTTTTCTTATGTTGGAACCTGATTATTATGACAGAATACACTTCAAAGGTAACGTGGACATGATATTTGGCTATGCTCAGCTTAAATGGCCCGTATCTTGTTATTTACTCTGCCGACCTTAAGGTACCTTTCGATATGACAGGTCACATATTATGTGCTATGGCATTGAAGGTTAATACAGTTCAAAATCTTGTCAGAGATCAAATTTCTAATGTTAACAGAAACGTTACCTTTGATGTGTATTGAGTCATGTCAACCAGGTTCCAATATTCAAAACATTAAAAAAGTGCAAATAGAATCCAAGAAAGAAGACAAACTTTGAACAAGATTTTCTCAAAACTTTTTTTTAATTATCCACAAGCCATAAACAGATTTGACTGTTGTTATTAAAGCTTTAAGTCTCGGCTTTAAAATGAGACCAATATTTCGATTTTGAGACCCTTAAGGTACCTTTTAGATAATAAGGGTCACATTTTGCGTGATCAGTCGAACCAAAATTTTGGTTTTTGAAGAAAGTTTCATACAAAAGTGTTAAGTTTTTCTCGAAAAAAGTTGTGAATAGTTAAATAGATCAGATCACCAATCATTAATTTAGCTTAACTGTCATTGTGCATTCAAATTCGTCTGAAAATGTTTTTGCAATGGATAAATTTCATGTCTTTTTCCATTTTCTTCCTCCTTTTCTTTCTCCCCTCTTTGTGGTCTCTTACACCACACTCCTTACATTGCTTCTAGACACAGGAATAGGAGCTGGTCTCTTCAACGGCAGGGAAATGTTAGGCATGCCAGGGCTGTCAGCCTCGCACCCAGGAGCTCCATGGAGCAGAATACACAGGACTCCTCCAGGTTTCCCTTCCGCACCGCCGGCTTGGGCTAAGGCAGAAGCAGATCGGCCAAGCGAAGGGTTCCATTTTGAATTTGATAGGGCAAAGGAAGAAGAAAGAAACAGGGAGAGGGAAAGAGAAAGGGAACGTGAGCGAGAAAGGGATCGGGAACGTGAGAGGGAACGAGAACGAGAAATCCGAGAAAGGTGAGTGTATGGAAATAAATCAAACTGATTTGAAAGTGAAGACATTCATGACACATTAGTGAAGTTGTCATATATGATTATAATTTATTAAACACTGGGCAAACTTCATGTGAAAGTAGTATTCTAACAAAATTAAATCAACTTCAGGGTGTTGTGTGACCAATCATTATTTGAAAGCTGAAAATATGTTCCTTTTAAACCGCAATTAAAAGCGAAATTAATGTGGACCTGACCTGAGGTTTTTCTGACGGTCACATAAAGCCAAACTCAAAGTATGAAATTTATCTATTTTAAAAGCCTCTTTCTATGAGATTTTGCATTTTATTGCTTGGGGGCAAAAGTTGTACAAAAGTTCTTCATTGAAAATGGAATCTATACTGGTCCCCTTACTTCAGTCCTCTTTTCCTAACATTACATTGTCATGTGAGTGCATGAAAGTCGTTTCTGCAATGGCAGCCATATGACACAAAGTATGGAATGCAAATTTATGACAAATGGCAGCTATTGCAAATACAACTTTCTTGCACTCACATGGCGACGTGATCATGGATTCTTGCTCAGCCTACAAACATCCACATTATTGTGCCAATCGAAAAGTGCAACTCAAATGTTTAAAATAGGTGAGGAAGTAGTCTTGTCAACAAAACAACCAAAAATGATTGTGTCATTTACAGTTGATGTATGATGATATCAAATTCTCAACTTAAATGCAAATGTCAAGAATCCAAGGAAATTTGATGAGAATCAAGTTAAACCTAAAAATTTGTGATTCATATTGTTTTTATATAATCTTTGACTGATGTTTCTTTTTTCTTTGTTTTTACTCCAGGGAACACAAAGAGAGAGAGCGAGATAGTAGTGTAAATGAACATAGATCTTCGAGGCATTCCTCACCTAGCCACACACGGACTAATGATAGGGATGTCGTCCGTAGGGACGAACCCCCAAGACATGTTCAAAATCATGAAAGAACTGCAGGGAGCGTTGAGCCCCGTGAGAAAGACTCAACAGAACCAAATAGACACTCAGTGGAAGATAGAATTGCAACCAATGGGCGCACACGTGAACTGTCCAAGTCGCCTGTGCGCGATTCAAGGTCTTCAGAAGGCCATCACAGAGACAGCAGCAGTAGCAGCAAAGTAGACAGTGCGTTTAATAATGTCATGCATGCCAGTTCACTTATTTCAAAAGAGGAAAGAAAAGAGCCTGAATCTGCAGTGCACCCAAGTGCGGGTGTGATACCGACATCGATGTCAATGTCTACGATGTCTATGTTCGAACGGAATAGAATAGGTGCAATGCCTTTTGGCCCGCCGATGCATCCCCTTGATAGGCCACAAGGTCCAGGAGGACCTTGGGAGCCATTTAGGAGCACAATGGATGCTATACATAGAGAGCAGCAGCTCCGTGGGGACACGATAAGAGAATATGAGCGTGATCGCTTGATGCGAGCAGGACTCCCACCAGTTGGCCCACTGACCATGGATCATGAGAGATTCCGTGATAGAGAGCCTCATGATTTTACTAGAGACAATCCTTTAGGTTTGGATCCATTGAGACGCCTAGAACATGAACAGCATGAACGCATGCAACGTTATTTAGAGGACAGAGATCGTGCCATAAGGGAAGAGGCTGAAAGGACTCGTTTATTACATGGTGTGGAGCATAGCAGTCTTGGGCTACCAAGACATATCGGCATGTTGCCACCTTCCGCAACTGGAATACCTTTCCCAAGGAACAGTATGTTATATCCCAACTCAATGCATGCACATAAAAATGGTTCGCCGTCCTCATTAGGTAGCCAACCGCCACCACTTATTCCTACGTCAAGTGTCGGGGGCGCTTCAACTCCGGCAGCATCTCGTAACAGCTCCCCAGCTGCTTTATCGCAGCAACCTGTACGCAATAACTCCTCCCCAGCTGAATCGGCAGCAACTCTGTCCAAGGAGAAACCACCTGAGAAAGAGTCTAGCTCAAGATAAACCATCTGAGATAGAGTCTAGCTCAAGATAAATAGGAGCTGTCACTCCAGTGTCTTTCCTCTGTGCAACTAACTATAGGCCAAACAATGATTTATTGGACAGTGTAAACAGAAATCCAGATTGCAGGGCCCTATTTGTAAATGAAACCCCTACCCTGGATTTTTGTTTATATTGTCCAAGAAATTTTTACTTTGCCTATAAAGCTTATTGATACTGTACATTTGTTCAAGTCCAGTATTTTGGTTTTGGTTAGGATTATATGTGTGATTGAAAGGAAAATTCATCAGTTTAGGTATCACAGTGTCAAAGTCTATGAGAACCAAAGCCAGAACACATCGAAGGATCAAGATTTCCAACGGATCTTAGATGCTCATCAAATTGTTACTTTGATGTGATGTAATTAATGTGATGTTTCTTATGCAGTTTATTAAGCTGAGCCATGACTTGAAAGCCCATTCAAACTTCATTAGTCCAAGCTAAACTGTATGTAATGAATAGGTTTGAATACAATCTTCTTCCCAAAGGAGTTTTTCGCATTTTGCTAAAAGTGCAAAAGTGTGCTGGTTCATAGAACCAGTATACAATGGCATTTTAACTTTACGACTTAAAAACACTTTTTTAAACCAATGTCCCCTCAAGTAAGAAATAGTAAAAATATGTTTTTTCTCTGTTTGGTGATATTATGGGATGGGTAGGTCATGTTTCTCCTTGATTACTGCATAATTATTAAGTGCCAAAGCTATTCCCCAAATCTTTGCCACCTTATTTATTTGGTTTGAAAAACCAAGCACCTTATAAAATAAAGGTGTACTTGAAGAGTGTGATATTCTTCAGAATAACAATGTCCACGATTGAAAATATGTGTTAAGGTAAACATAAAAGTTTTGAAATTACAATAAATTGTAAATGACAAATCTGTTTAAAAAATAATTTCAAACTACCCCTCAATGAAATAGCATATGATACAAATGTCATTTTTTATTAATTACAAAAGACTATAAAGTTCATTTGAATTTACACTCCTAACATTTTTATATGATTTTGCAAAATAGGAAAAGAAAGGGTATGAATTCACATGGAACAAGTAAGTCCATTTACAAATTATACTTTTCTTCTGGAGCCTTAAATTGTTCTTTAACAAAGTACAGATGATGCGGCTTAAATGCTCGGATTTTTTCCCATTGTACCGTAGTCAAAGTTGATTCTTGAACAAAATGCTTGTCTGTTTTCCATCAGAGAATGTTTTCGATATTCTTTTACAGAAAATGTATGGTGCCTTCATTGATAAACTGATTGCCACAGACATATTTGCATTTCATGCATGTATGTGATCTCACGCTTGTTTTAAAGGGGCATTGGACAAAATTTTGAACTTTTATTTGAGGATGATTTACACTTCATATGTTAGAAAATAACAGTCAATTACCAGATATCGGGAAAATTTCAATCAAAACCTTCAAAAAAGTCAAAAATTAGAATTTTATTCTCTTTGTTGATCTTGGTATGAGGCTATTCTCTAAATTTGTTTATTGATGCTATATATCAAGAAAGAGTCAAAGATTTGTTTTTAACACATTCCTTTCACATCAGGGATTGCAGACAAATCAAAAGAAATTTGGAGTTTGCATTAGATCTCCTGAAAACGCCAATTTTGAAAATTCAACTATAGAAGGCAGTAGTTAATTAAAAATAAAAGAATATTTAAATATTTTGATATATATGATATGAATTTGACAATGAGACTTTGAATACTGACATTATTACCGCTAATACTTCAAATGATGCAAAAATCTCAAATTGCTTTGAAAAAATTGGGGATGATGCTGAACTTGTCCAATGCCCCTTTAACTTGTTGACAAGTTGGCTTATATACAAACATTGCATCCATAATGGGTGTTTTGTTCAAGAATTAATTGGGACAGTAATCATGGTAATACAGGCTGGCTCACACTACGACAAATAGTAAATAGCAATAGGTGACGAATGTGACAATCACAAAGTCATGGCGGCAAAAGAGTAAATGCAAAATTTGTTGACAATAACAACCTTCGGTGACAACATAACGATCAAGGACAGATGGGTACTGCAAGTACTCACAAATGACCTGCCATTAACAACATTTGCAAGCCATCCTCGCACTAATGTTTCGGGTTTGTTACTATTTTTCTTTCGTCAATGGCATTTAAACATCAAAAATTGGGATGAGGGTTATGGTCTCTTACAATAATTGCAGCAATGTTACAGTTTCGTTACTTGCCATTGTTCTCTATGTCAGTGGCATGAAACATAGAAATGGCGGTTGCAGTGTCTAACCAAATCTTGATGAACGGAATTATAGGTTCATCACAAATTTTTCAGCATGTTACTTTTTGTCCATCTACAGTCGCTAGCGAATTACTGTCTAGAAACAGTTTCAGATGATGATTGCTACCGAATTCAAAAGTGCAATTTGTAATTTAAAGTGACTTGTCGCTCACCTCTTATTTGTCATGTTCCGAGTCTGCCGTAAAAGCAGGATGTCAAAGAGTGAAGAACAAGTTTCAAAATACCATTATCCAGGAATGACTTAGGATAAACAATTCCAGTGGTTCATAATATACATAACATGTAATTTTTGCTTTTTATATTGTACATTCATTCAAGTTCCATGTAACGTAAGGAAGTATTTGCACAGAGAGATCATTCTATCGACAGAGAAAGATTCCATATGAATTTTCAATGTGTGTATATTGTATGAAAAATCAAAATGTATTTATATTATTTGTTTTAATACTACAATTTCCCAATGTGTTTGCAACAAGCACGACTTCTCAACTGAAAATACATGTTTTTGTGTAAAAATTTTACGAAATATTGGGGAATATTTCCCACTTTTTGTGTCAATATATTATATATAAGTATATATTTGTGAGAGGTTTAAAAACCTTATTTTGTGCAAAAAAAATCATGAAGAGTGATATGTTATCCATCTTCCTATAAATTCTACGGGATGGATTGTACAAAGTACTATGAACGTCAGTTGGTGATCGTAAGAAATTTGTGATAATGGGGAGCTGTAATGGTCATAAATTTAACAATCTAATCCGTTTCAAAATGGTGAAAAGGTTGATACAGTGTGCCACACGCAAATATAGACATCATTGCTGTGACATGCCATACATAATGATTGCTATGGCTTGCCATAGATAATGGTTGCTATGGCTTGCCATGGATAATGGTTGCTATGGTTTGCCATAGATAAAGGTTGTTGTGGCTGTGTATAGATAATGGTTGCTATGGCATGCCATAGATAATGGTTGCTATATGGTTTGCCATGGATAATGGTTGCTATGGCTTGCCATAGATAATGGTTGTTGTGGCTTGCCATAGATAATGGTTGCTATGGTTTGCCACAGATAATGTTTGTTGTGGCTTGCCATAGATAACAATTTCTGTATCTAATCATACATAATGGTGTCTGTTGTTTGCTACTGGATGATGTAACTTGCCATATAGCATGTTTCTACTAAGGGCTGGTTGATGGTGACAAAAATATGATTTAAGTCCCATAGAACAATTCTTTGACAGTGATGAGATTGAATGTGTTTTCTGTCAACCACCTTTTAATGTGCTTGATGGCGCATAACTTTTAGCTAATATCTGACCCTTTTTTTGTGGCAAAGGAAACAAATCGTTGGATGGATAATCCACCAAGTTGGTACAGCACAAAAATAGAGTTGATGGTTAACAGTTTACTGGGCGATTAGTAGAAACATGCTAATAGATAGTGTTTATGGCTTGCCTTAGATGGTGGATTTCTTGGCTTGTCATAAATGGGATTGCGAAGGTTATATTCCACAAAATTACAGGTGGTAAGCAGTTATGTATCTTTAGTAACGTAAAGCTATTCTTCTGAATAGCACCGTCAAGCTGTTAAGAAGAAATCTGCCTGGTCATGGCATAAGAACTACAACCACAACAGATGCTATAAACAAGCATGGCGACAATTGTAGTGAACTATAGGCAAAATAAAAGTTTATTGTACAATTTAAACAAAAATCCATGGTAGGGGTTGCGTTGAAAAACAATGGGGCCCTGTATTCTGGATCTTTGTTTCCACTGTCCAATAAATTATTGCTTAGCCCATACCAGAAATCATCCAAAGATACTGATGAGCTATCCCAGAGGGCCACTCATATATATTGTTGTATATATTGATGTGAACAAAGGTTTTCAAAATACCCCCAAACAAGTTTTATATTTTCTGGAAAAAATGTCCCATTACAAGAATTTTGCCCAGTTTTACAAGTTTTACCCCCTAATAGTTGGATTTTCATCTTCAACTTTTTTTCAATTTTTTTTTTTGGGGGGGGGGGTTAAAAACAGTGTTTTTAGACCCTGTTTTAGATCCTTAATCAGTAAACATGATCAGTGCTTTCCTTGTTTGTCAGAAATTGACCCTTATTTGTTTGGTTTTTTGTTTGAATTTTAATTTTTGGTCAAACATGTGTACACTAATATAGCTGAGTGACCCCTCTGGATGAGCTATCTGGTCTTCACGCTAGTTTCTTTTGCAGTTTTGCCAGGCTTGTTGATATGACACATTTCTTCTTGATAATAAGCAACAAGAATATTATCACTGCAAATTATATTTGTGTCAGCTTGAAGAATCGTGTTACTTCCCTTTTAATCGATAAATTGGCCCAAATGTTGCGTCTATGACAACTGGTAGCCAAAATATTTCAAAACTGGTCTCATGTGATGACAATCAGAAAAGTGACACAAGGGCACAACCAGCATTGTGCTTGGAAACTTTGTGAGCAAAGCTGTTACTAACTGGACCAAAGACAAAAGCTTTGTTGTCGCAAGATTTGTTAGGTATTATTTAATTTTGTTTGAGTAAATAATTTATAGGCTTTCTGAAATAATTTTAAATAAGATTTTTAAATTATTATTCTTTTTTTCTGTTCATTGTTTGTTTGTTTGTCTTGAGTTTTAATCATAATTCTGGCATTATTATCACATGAGTCTCAAGCAAAGATTTTTTTAAAAAGGGAATGAGAAAAATACTTCAAATTTTAAAATATTTCTTGTATACATCCCACCATTTTACCAATTGTATTTTTAGAATTAAAACCAGATTTTTAAGATAAAACCAGATTTTTAGGAAGAATCTTAACAAATTAGTGTTGCTTTCCATTGCTCTTAGTGTGCAATAGTAACATGATTTGCACCAACAAAGGAAATTAATATAGTAACAAAAAGTGTATATTTTTGTCTCCCTTTTTAAAATCTTTGGACCAAAGACACTATGTCAAACAGTGATACTGTTCGATCACTACTTAGGGATATGTCTCAATTATACAGAATGTTGGAGGTAGTAAATCAAGGGGGGGGGGTATGGGTCATAGGTCAAGGGGTCGTAGGTCTAAGTGACTGAAGCCATGATGTACTCTGCCATATTTTATACATCAGTAAATAGTGTTGATCAAGTAAAAAGTAATGCTTATTTTTTTTGACTTGAATCAAGTGGTTTTTAAAAATCGTTTTGAAAAGCCTCAACTTGTGGCGAAAGTTTTAACATCAGAGTCAAAATGAACTTTGCAATTATTGCTGCTCCTGTTGAATGGAGCCTAAAGAACTCATCCATTCCAGCAATTGTTTACTTGTTTGTAGATCATGCATAGTAATTTCATGATTGAATCCATGTGAAAAACATGGTAGTTGGAAAACGCAAAATACCAATAATTAACCCCTTTTATTTTTATCAAAAGAATCATCTTGACAATGAACTAAGATCATGTGAACATCTATTTCAAAATCATTATTTTTATGAAATGTAACTTGGAAGAAACTTGGCACCGTCTTGTTGGTGTATATTATGTGGATGTACAATCACAATTATTGTTGTTTATGAATATATTATGATGAAATGGAATCATGTTGGATATCAGAAAAAAAGAAAATGTTGTTAATATATAATGTTTTATTGTCTATGGAAAAGTGAAACTTGAGCCAAAATTTGACAATTTTGTAAGTTCCAAGTTAGCCATATGTAATTTAATATGACACCCAGTGAATCCACTTTCACATAGATAAATTATGATCTTTTATTGTATATAGGGGAAAATATTTTTATTGTCCATGGGATGTGTTTTTGTTTTGATATATCCAATGCTAACTTGGAAGCATAAATGTGCAATTTTTGGCTTTAAATAATGGTTTCTTGTGAGTCAACTCCTTGTTAGTACAGTGCTGAGTACTGCTGGTCATTGGTACCGCAATCAACAAAATAAATTAGAAATACAATCAAACTTTTGTTGCAAATTGTCTTTTTGTCTTATCACAGTTGTTAGAGATAGGCTATGATAGTCGGCCTCCACACTAATTTTTCGCTGCTAAACATTTGGTCATGACATCACCATATCAATGTGATTGAATAAACATTTGATGCCGGTTCAATGACTTTATGTGCAATTTTGCGTGAAGATTTATTGTGAAGTTTAACTCAGTGTTTATGTTATTTTATTTGATTCGCTCATCATCACGACCAAATGTTTGGAAGTGAAAAATTTGTGTGGAGGCCGACTATAGCCTAAGGCTGAAAACATAGTCGGCCTCCAAACAAAATTTTCGCTAACAAACATTTGGCCGTGACATCACCAAATATTTGCCATAGAATTTAAAGTATGAACCGGTAACAAACATTTGGCGCAATATGTGGCAATTCAATACATGTTCAATCTAGCGCGAAATTTTATTTGGTCTCAACTCGGTGTTGGAAGTTATTTTATTTGGAGTCACTCGTCATTTTGACATCAGGACCAAATGTTTGGTAGCGAAAATTTTGTGTGGAGGCCGACTATGTTTTCACCCGAACCCTTTTTGATACTCTCTTGTAAGAACACTTAAAGGGGCAATTCATGATTCACGTTTCATCCCCAAGGTCACTTTTATCAAAATGTTGTTTTTTAGCTAAAAAGAATCCTTGACTGGTATATGTTAGAAATCCCAAACCATTCTTGCAAATGTATTTACATTTTTGAAAAAAACTGTGTCATTATTTGCTAATTTTATCCAGCTCCCATTACAACACAGGAGCCAATGGAGTTTTTAAAAGCCTGAATGGCTCGTAACTTTTGAAAATTAAGATGAATTTGTCAGTACTTACTAATGTTGTACTCTTTATTTAGACCAAAAGAAAGGTGAGGTTTTGATTACATCAGAATCATGAATTGTATCTTTTATGTTTGTATGCATTGGACATGCAAGACCTAGCTTTTATATGTCAAAACTTTTATTTATGATCAACTTTATCTACGTCAACTAAGAAAAATAATTAAATCACCCTAAATAAATTAACTATATAGAAATTTGTTCTTTCCCAAGTTGCATGCTGAAAATATTTTGTTCCAAGTAACTTCAGGACATTTTATATTAGAATATTCCTAAGTAGCATATTGCTTAGGACCATAAAGTTCAACCTAGACTTCAATCTAATGTTGTTCTGTGTAGGACAATAATTTACAATGTTCCAAAGATTTCAGTTCAGGACATAAGTCATTGAAGATTTCTTGCCAAAAGTATAATATTTTAAATACTCAAATTTACTGATTTCAAAAAGTATACTTTAGGTTCCATCAAAAACTTGACCCTAACCCATGTCATAACCCGACCCTAACTCACTAACCATGACCCACCCGAACCCTAAGCATACCTTAAACCCCAACCCTGAAATTTCGAAGGGACCTAAAAGTTGGTCCCTAACATTTTTGTTCTCACTGATCTGACAGTTCATCACATATATTGAACATGCAATCACTCATACATATTTTAAACAAGGCAGTAGAAGCAAGACATACTTGGCGTGTCCTCCCATCATTGTGGAGGGTACCACTTCTTTACTGAGGGGGAGAAATCCACTTGGTAAAAATCACAGGCCCGATATCATTTGCGCAATGTTGGCCCAACATAATCGGCTAACATTGGCCCAACTAAACTTTGCTATCTGTATGATTTTGTAACACATTGGCTTTTCATTGGCCCAACGTTCAGCCAACCGTCAGAATGCCAATGTAGGAATGACGATGGACAAAAGGACATGGGCTCTACATCATTTTGTGTACATTGGCCCAACGTAACGGCCGACATTGGCCCAAAGTTGGTCCAACTAAGCTTTGCTATCTGGGCCTTTACTGTAATCAGAGGTAGTTCATCCGTCACTGTGTTCAGAGGTAGTTCAACAGTCACTGTTATCAGAGGTAGTTCAACAGTCACTGTTATCAGAGGTAGTTCAACAGTCACTGTGATCAGAGGTAGTTCATCCGTCACTGTGTTCAGAGGTAGTTCAACAGTTGCTGTTATCAGAGGTAGTTCAACAGTTACTGTGATCAGAGGTAGTTCAACAGTTACTGTGATCAGTGGTAGTTCAACAGTTAATACTGTGATCAAAGGTAGTTAGTTCATCAGTCACTGTTATCACAGTTTCTGTGATCAGAGGTGGTTCATCAGTTTTGGTGATCAGAGATTCAGAGCTAATTCAATTAACAGTCACTGCGATGTGTCACTATGATCAGAGATAGTTATCAGACTGTGATCAGAGGTAGTACAACAGTCACTATGATCAGAGATAGTTATCAGACTGTGATTAGAGGTAGTTCAACAGTCACTATGATCAGAGATAGTTATCAGACTGTGATCAGAGGTAGTACAACAGTCACTGTGATCAGAGATAGTTATCAGACTGCGATCAGAGATAGTTCAACAGTCGCTGTGATCAGAGGTAGCTCATAAATCACTGTGATCAGAGGTAGTTATCAGACTGTGATCAGAGGTA
>JXSR01S014269.1:11710-28034 GCA_000969725.1 Ophiothrix spiculata | reverse complement strand
TAAATGGTCCAGCTCTACTCCAACTAAATGTAATGAAAAAGTTGTTTACGGCATAATAAAATGAGTGGGGATTTCATTTTAATTTTGTTCTGCATAACCAAGAAATATATCAATTTGAAATGGAAGGAGAATCATTCAGCAGCGAAGTGTAAACTTTTCTTCTTATTGATTTATTGAGATGCTCAGAAGGAAAGTTTAACTTACGTGTATAATTTAAGAAAATCAAGGTAAGGCTCTTTTGCCTATAATTATAGCCACTCGACAAAAATAAAGTCAAACCAATTTTATCAAAAAGGAAAATTACATGTGTCTAAGTTGGTAAAACCGTTAAGATCGGCACGCATTAGACAACAGCAGCACGATACTCTATGCAATAGTGGAATAGTGCAACTTTATTTTCACTCATACTACCCACAGTTACAGTACAAGGGGAAATTCATCGAACATGCTTGTTGTTCCCCGCTTTAAAACAAATTCTGGTTTCAGAACTTTTCATGTTAGAGCAGCAAACCTTTGGAACAACGTTGTTGATACTGACACACGTTCAAAATATAATTCTTTGTCTCTTAGGCAATTCAAATATTTAATTAATGATGTTTGAATATGTTTGCATGTTGACTGTAGTTTTTTATGTCTTGTATATGATATGTATATGATATTATTTTTATATAACTTCTTGTAAATATTTGTAAATTATGTTTTATATGTATTACAACTAAAACAGGGCCTCCTAGAATAGCAGTGCTTAGCCACTGAAGAAGCTACCCTGTATAATGAAAGCTTAAATAAATAAATACAATATGAAAAGCATTGATCGTCTATCAATTCTACTACAAGCATTGTGGTGATGCTCTATTACACGTATTCCCGGAATGCTAGAAATGAAAACTGAGATAGATATTTCAAACGGCTGGTGTAAAAAGATGGTAATGGTTTTGTTGTCAAAATTTGGGTCAATATTTAGCTGAGATTGCATATTTTTCATTTGTCAATATTATTTGACTTTGAGTGCTTGTTCATGAATTTATGGGGGTCAGAATGACTGTCTACTTATCTTTTGTGGGGTTTACTTGCTATCAGTGGTAGATTTGGGGCATTCATGAACTACCTGATATCAGTGGTGGATATGGGGCATTGATGAACTACTTGATATCAGGTAGATATGGGTTGATAGTAATATAAAATTGGATGGATTGAGCATGATACAAAAAGATATTGGTCGAGCTATGAGTTTTACGAAATATCATGCGAGACGCGCAGCGTCGAGCTTGATATTTCTGAAACTCATAGCGAGACCAATATCTTTGAGTATCATGCGAAAAAATCCATCCAATTTTATCATTATTATGTTCAAAATCTGACATTTTGGTTTTCTGTCCGATATCCCTGTCCGATTTTTTTGGAAATCGGTCAGCTCAGAACATAATAATGATAGATATTGGGTATCGATGGACTACATGCTATCAGTGGTAGATGCAGGTTTCCAAGTTAAGTTATGAACAAGAAATCAATTTGTAATAAGTATTAAAACAAAACAGAGCAGCAGTTATGAATTTCGTAGACCTTAAAATTGGGAAAAGGTATTTTTTAAATTGTTTTAACTTTTTTTCTCTTTTTCAGGGCCATACAAACCAAAGCTACGCATCATAACAGCACGCACATGGCATTCTTCAATAGAGTATGTCAAGGGGCTATGATCCCAATATTTTATGGAAATCTACTTTATATTCTGGAGACAAAGGAATCCTAGATCTTCAAAGTTGTGTATGTGAGATGATCGAGGGAAATGAGTCGAATGTCAGAAATATTTGATGAGTCACAGGGCTATAAAGATATAAATCAGTATGCAAATTATCTGGTAATCCGGGCATCCTGAAGACCTAAACTGTGTGTGGATTACCATAACTTCACAGTAGGTAGTCAGTGGGATGCCCAGACTCTTAAGGATGGTAAGGGACTTAAAACATTGAAGGCCCAGTAGGGAGCGTGGCCAAGCGGTTAGAGCACTGGTCTCGTAATGCAGAGATTGTGGGTTCGAGCCCCGGGCTGGGCGGTTTTAGTCTCCTTGTTTCCTTGGGAAAGAAACTTTACTCTACTTGCTCTGTGGTCGGACAGTCACGTAAAGCCGTGGGTCCCCTGTACGAATAGACTCCTTCATGGGGTATGCATGTTATGCAAGTGCTCGTATCATTGATTGATCTCACCCTGGCATTTGCATTTGCAGTCATAGGACCTTAGGTTTGCAGTACTAGGTTTTGCTCACTTAAGCCTATCAAAATTCCTTGAATTGTAATTTTTCTTATTTTGGCAGCAGATTATGGATTAATACATACGTTTGCAAATTACCAGATTTTGTGACATGGTAATCCGCATTCCCCCCCCCCCTTAATTTGCCCACTGTATGTCTTTTCTTTTTTATTGTTTTTGTCAAAATATCAAATTTTTAATGCATATGGTTTTTATCAAAATTATATTGAAAGTTACTGATAAGTTACTGACATGTTACTCTTTTCCCTTGTTCTTGTCACGGATAGTTTTATTAACATTGTACCAGGGGTGATGCCACAGGGGACGGGCGAATGGGTGGGGGAAATTTCCCTGCCCCCTAAGGAATATCTAGAAAAAATAAAATGATAGGAAAAAAGGAAAGGAGAGGAAAATAAAAGCTAAAGAGAAGAGAAGAAAAATATGATGTTGTAAAAAGTCTTTAAAAATAATTCTATAATATCTCTATAACTTGTATTATATAACTCATACAAAGATTCTTTTCATTTGATTGGTTAATAGGGGTTCATCATTTTTTACTCATCGGCAAAAATGCATTTTTTATTTTCCATTGCACTCGACCATACAAATGTAAAATAAAAAATGCGCTCTGTTAGTTAATGCATAGTTAACTTTATAGATCAGGATTATAGGCCTTAGAAACGCAATGCATCAAATGACGAGAATCTTAACATGAGTTATATAAAACAAATAATGAATGTTTGAATTCGTCCAATGGAAAAAAATATTCTCATTCAATGAAAAATGAAATGTTCCATTTAACTCGGCTTTGCCTTGTTAAATGGAACATTTTATTTTTCGTCTCATGAAAATATTCTTACCATGGCACTCATAACATTCATCATTTGTATAATAGAGAATGGGGGCTTGGAGACCATTTTATTTGCTTGTAAAGCTACTTCAAAAAATTCTGGGGGTATCTTTTGAGTCTCTTAATCTTATGTCGATTGCCCTTCTTTAAACCTTGGCGCTGCTCTTGAATTGTACCTATACCATTTGTGATAAATGCTGATTATTATGGTTTGAACAAAAGTTATTATAACATTTAAGATTCGTTATAGCAAGGAATGAAAGTGTTGTTTAATGTTGACAAGTCATTTGAGTGACTTTTCCAAGCTACCACTTGAAGAGTCTCCATGATGACCATTTTGCTTATTTGTTATCGTAAATTTTGCTGTAAATCTCACAACTGCTAGTTGGCCTTGTGTCAGTAGGTGAGGTATGTATAAGGGTGGAGGCGTTACAGTTTTAGGTAAAAATATAAGGAGTATTTATACCATAATTTCAGATAGGAGTGGTCAATTGATTTGGTTTATGGACCATAACCTTGACAATTTATCCGGCTATAAGTCCCCATTCTTTCATATTCAATTATTCTTTACTTTTTGACATAATTGCATTCAAATGGCGCTTTGTGGGGGTGCGAGGATCATATGGATGTAGCAGGTATGTATGCATAATGCATACATACCTGCTACAACCATTGCATCAATGAGGCAACTATACGGTGCATTATAAGTATTGGCTATTACCTGTCGTTGTACCTACTGAAGGGTTATTGTTTATGAACAAATGATAAATCAGTGATTATGAAAAGGAATTGTGGATGATTATGAAAAGAAATTGTGGATGAAGACATATAAATTGGTATTTGTAGTAATGGATTCCAATTGACTTTCAAATAATATTTGATCACACTATAGCTCAGTACAGAAGCAAATTCCTTCATTACAAGTTTGGTTTATTTAAAAGTATATAGCACCCCCTTCATATATCGAGGGGTCAGATTATTGAACTACATACAGTTATAAAGATATGATGAAATCAATTATGGTACTATTTTTGCATGAAATTCTATACTTACACCCTATATGACATTTGTTCCACCCTGTATATCCACTTTTTTGTGGTTTGTTGACAATCCTTACAATCATAGCTTTACAATGATATATAATTTACTGGGACTTTAACACAGAAAAAGAATTGCTATGCGTAAAAAAGAAAAGACATGCAATTTCCATTCTACATCAGTGTGTAACGCAGATTCGTCCTACCTCATAACACAACGCCAGTTATGTTCTGGTGGTACTTTTAAAGCAAATAATATTCTAAGCCTTGAGGGGGTTATATCATAATCAATATCAAAATTGGGTCACCTTCAGAAGTCAAACTAACTAATTGATTTTATTGATGTGTTTAACAATATTTCAACAAGTATAATGACAATACATAACAAGTCAATACGCCGGGACAGTTGTGACGTCATAATTTATGCACAATGGCTTACACGTGCGTTTTGGACCCAAACAAATGATCGTGTCCACTAATCATACATATTAACACAATAGGCACATGTAAACATACAATTCAGACTGATTTTTCTCGGTTGGAAGACAAAAATAACGGCAGGGGTCCCGTCCTTGCTTGTAATCACAACCTTCAGCATAATAGGCCGGCATGTTTTCCCTTATTTTTGTTTTAGACGAAAGTTATGGTATAAAATCGGAGTCGGTCTTTTTTCTCCATAGATATTACGTGTGGCAAAAATGGCCTCACCGTTTGTTTGGGTCCAAAACGCACGTGTAAGCCATTGTGCATAAATTATGACGTCACAACTGTCCCGGCGTATAGCAAACAAGATACAGAAAGAAATTAGGGTCAAAACATAGTCGGACTTCAAACAACATTCTCGCTACCAAACATTTGGTCGTGGCGTCAAAATGACTTCAACACCGAGTTGAGACCAAATAAAATTTCGCGCTATATTGAACATGTGTTGAATTGCCATATACATTGCCTGAAATGTTTGTTACCGGTTTATACTTTAAAATTGATCGCAAATATTTGCTGACGTCACAACCAAATGTTTGGTAGCAAAACCGACTATGCATTGACCAATCTGAATTTTAATCTTGATGTGAAAGGGAAAATAATTTTTTAGATTTTGTATTTTGGTGTAAAGGCTGGAAATTTATTTAACAAAGGTGACTCAAAATGTATATGTTGAAAAGGAGAATGTTAAGGGACGTTCACAAACACTTGTAAGGGGGCCTGATGCAAAAAAAATTAGTGCAGAAATTTTTTTGGCCCCCCCCCTTTTCAACCTCAAGAAATTTAAGGCCCTCACCTTTTTTTGTGACAAAATTTTGTGGTCAACCCCATATAAAAGCATGTAAACTCAATTTTTACCAGAAAATTTGTGGTAATGTTTTTTCAAGGCCCCCTTACGAGGGTGAAAATTTTTAAGGGCCCCCCTTTTTGCATCAGCCCCCCTAACAAGTGTTTGTGAACGATCCCTAAAGGTGCCTCTTCCATGTATATCATTATTTATTAGCTGTGTGACATTAACTGTAAAGTTTTCATCAACTTGAAATACTAACTTGGATAATTCTAAGTAGACTTTAACATTTGTAATGAGTATTGGTAAATACATTAAATTGGAAAATACACTTGAGCTATATCCATGCATTTAAAAATGAGTAAAAATATGACACTGTAAAGTTGAAATGGTTGTTTTTGCACAAATAAAATTTATGTACCTAAGGAAAAAGTGAGGCATCACATCAAAAACTGGGACTTTGAAAAAAAAATCCTGTTTGGTATACAAACAGAGGCCTAATAGGTTTCAAGAAATTATTCTAAAACTAAAATTTAATTGACCAGGCCTGTAGCCATGGAGTTGCGATGGGGGCGTTGCACCCCCAAATTTGACAATGTACAAAAAAGGTCCACAAAAATTCCCTAAATGTCCACCAAAAAGGACACCTAAAGCACCAAAACACGTAAATATAGGTTGTTTTTTAATAAAATACTACACAAAATGCTTTGAAAACTACTGAAAGCCTTTTTTTTTGCTTGTTACTTTATCAAAACCACTATAATTAGTTTAGGGTCGACCAAAACGAAAATGTTTCCCTCCAAAACGTCCACTTTTTTGAAAATCCGCACTTCCCTTGAAAGAATCCTGGCTACGTGCCTGTAATTGACTGTATTGATCTGAATTATCACACTTTTAATAAATTTAAAACTGGAATGATTATCATTTGCCTCAAATAATGATGGTAAAGGAAACTTCAAACTCTAGTAGTTATGGCATAAAACAAGACCAAAATTGACATAATTATGGGATAAAAAGTTTCCTTACATAAAAAAGAAACTCTTAATTTTTTTAATTTGCTATATGCGACTGTCTAGCTCAGGGATTCTCAACTTGCAGCGCGTGCGCCAAATATGGCACTTTGACAAGTACTGATTGGCGCTTTGACACTCTAAAAACAAAGAAATACATTAGGAATACACTGAGGAATAGGCAAGTTTGGCGCTTTCTCCTATAATGTTTTTCATTTATGTGGCGCATTGTAAGGACAGGTTGAGAACCACTGGTTTAGCTCAAACCAGTCGAAAGGTTGGCCTCTGGCCGTTTTCACTTTTTAGCTTTTTGCAAAGCATCTCGTTATAAGGATTTAAAGTGACACCTCTATGAACTTCACCACTCATCCATCCACAAGTCAAGTTATAGTCCATCAAAGTCTGTAGATGTGATCAGTTCAGTTTTTTATAAAATAAAACTTTGCAGGTGTTTGGAAGAATGCATGAATATTGTAAACCTGTAAAAACAAACAATTTAATACATAAAACATCATGGGTCCCATTTTGATGTGATGTGTCACACATTGTATTTGTATGTTTATTTTGTAATAAATGATGAAAGTAAATGAGTAGTAGTGCACTTTTTTCCCCTGAGTTAATATCCACGGTACAGCTCCACAATTAGTACTCTTGTTTTATCTTAATGTAAGTTAAAAAACAACGTAAAAGGGTCTGGTTTGATCCATTTTTGGGAAAAAGGAGTCATTTTCAGCACAATTTATGTCATTTAAAGTTATAAATTCAAGCCATCTCTGCTGGTAAGGGTCACTTTTCACTCAGTGTAGCTCATTTGACAATGTGGAGTCTTGCACCTACTAGGAAAAATAAACTTATGCCACTTTTGCAGCTTTATGCCACTACACCATTTGGGGAGCAATTTACATCATCTTGCATCATTTAGTGGGGCAATTTGCCATCAACAAATACATCGTTTAGGGATAAAAACTAATGACATGAAAACAAAATATCTTGGACCAGGGATTGAACATTAACACCGGTACCTGAAGTTAATAAACTCTTTCACTCCGGAATAAAATTTTAACAATCTGTCCTATTTGGACGGCAAGCAGCTCAGAGCAGCTCACAGAGACCTAACTTTATGATAGCATATGATAGTGGTAGTCAGGGGTCAAAATACAAGGGGGCGAAGGGCGATTCGCCCCCTATTTTTATAAAATAGCCCCCTGATTAAGGTAGAAGAGGGCGAAAAAAATTGCAAAAGCACAACAATCGCTACTAAAACTTTAATAAGTAACTGGCCAAAGTTTTGCTCATTTGTACACCGAAAATCCTCTGGAAATTCCTACAGTCTTGATAAAAATTCTGATTTGTTTTACTCAATATTAGTCGACTCAACACAATATGAATATTCATAATAATAAATGTACTTGGACGTGATTTTTGACTATGCTCAGCTCCAATGACTTGTATCTTATAATTTACTATGCCGACCTTAAGGTACCTTTCGATATGACGGGTCACATTTAGCAACAACATCCCAAATAATAAAGGAACCCCCTAAGTAGCTCAAAAGAGCCCCCTGGAATGAAAGTCAAAGGGCGATTTTTATTTGCTGGAAAAAAAAATAGCCCCCTAAATAAAAAAATTATTTTGACCCCTGGTGGTAGTGCACCAGGGTTACCCCCTATGCTAATAAAAATGACAGTGTTAGATAGCCCTTTGTTTCAACTGCTTGCTGACAAATTTTCAACCAATGTGGGCTTATAGTTTTATTTTTGGAGCAATTTGAATAAATTGCGTCAAATTAGAAATTCCGGCCAATCGTGCACGCATTTGAGAGCCACTGTGAGCGGCTTGCCGGAGTGAAAGAGTTAAATCATTTTATCTTAACTAGAAGTGTAAGGGTCAATTACTTAACAAATGAGGACACCTGAAATAAAAACCATGTCACCCAATAGATCATTCCTATAATTGACATAATTCACATACGTCGTTGATGGGGTAAATCCACAGAACCGGACGGGGAATCTGAACTCAAGGAGGCCAAGTATAGGGACATATCATACTTGACCTTGTTCTGAGTTCTGATTCTCTGTCAGATTATGTGGATTTGCCCCATCAACGGCGGGAGTAAGTCAATTATAGGAGTGGTCTATACAAATCATCCAAAACACAAGTCGCAAAAAAGATAACTCACCAAAAATACAAGTTGCCCAATTGTAAAATTACCCATGAGATATTTTGCCCCGATTTACACAATACCTAAATGATATCAATAGAAAATTTCTCAATATTTTAAGCTTTTTTGGTGACTATATGATATTTGGATGAATTATCTTTTCTGCAACTTTGCTCAAGTAATGTGTCTTTGGCAAGCTGATTTTTTTATTTATTTATGTTTACATATTCACAATGACAACTGTTAATTGTATTCTTTGAACCCTGTAATCACATTTATTGCATCATATCTATCAACAAAGATAGCTAAACATTTGGTTGTGCATTTACATACAAATACATAATATATACATACATAAGGGTGAACAAAACAAATTATGCTTGTCCTGGACTTCACCAATTTTTGATTCGGTCCCATTGTTATTTCTTATTTTCCATATTGAAGAGAAACATGGAAATTTAGTTCTTTTTAGAATAACACATACATGTACCATTGCAAAATATAACATACTGTGACCCATCATATCGAAAGATACCTTTAGGTTCCAAAAATCAAAATTGATTTTTTTTGGGTCTCATTCTGAAAGATTATATGTGACCCGTCATATCGAAAGGTACCTTAAAGGTCCCAAAATGATTTTTGGTCTTATCTGAAAGATTATATTTTAAGCTTTAAAATGACGCATTGCTTTTGGTTATTGGGTGTTTGGTTGCAAAGTTACATCCAAATTGATAAAAAGCATTGGGCTGATTCCGAAAACTATAGTTCTGAGAAAATTTAGTTTAAATTTTTGTTCTGTTAAAATTTGATTGAGGAAAGGATTTTTATCTTGGTTTTTAAGCCATTTGTCTTATGTTTTTCGATGTTGGAACCTGATTAATATGATAGAATACATGTACACTTCAAAGGTAACCTTTCAGATGAAATTAGAAATTAGACCTTGTACATGATTTTTGACTGTGCTCAGCTTCAATGGCCTGTATCTCATAATTTACTATGCTGACCTTAAGGTACCTTTAGATATGACGGGACACATATTTTCAGCAGCAAAATGACCCTTGCTTTTAATTATTGGATGTTCGATCGCAGAATTACATTCAAATTGGTAAAAGGCATCTGGTTGATTTGGGAAAACTATAGTTCTGAGAATATCGAGTTGAAAGTTTTCGTACTGAGTAAAACTTAAATGGAGAGAGAATTTTTATTTTGCTTTTAAACACATTTTTCTTATGTTTGGGATATTGGAACCCGATTGATATGATAGAATACACTTCAAAAGTAATGTTTCTGATGAAATTAGAAATTCAACCAAGGACCTTGGACATGATTTTTTACTGTGCTTAGCTTCAATGACCCGTATCTTGTAATTTACTATGCTGACCTTAAGGTACCTTTGGATATGACGGGTCAAATAATATAGAATCATGTCCTGATACAACTCAAGAGCTATTTTAAACACAGCTGCTAAATTAGAAACTTATAAACCAAAACAAAAGGAAATCATCATCATCTTGCGGTCGCAACCGAGATGCAATTCACAACGCTCTGCCAGGAAATTCTGTCACCCATAAGATTTGGTAAATCAAGAGTATCTTGCTGGATATCTCTTGCAATCATATCAGTGTAGTTGAGTGGTCTTCTTCCACGCTTTGGGCATGGAAGTCTCCAACAAACTAGATCCGATATGACTTGGTCCTTTGCTCAAAAACAGTGGCCTGCAAAGCGAGCCCGACGTTGGGCAACGATGGAAGAAATGGGAGGTACGCCACTGTATATTTCAGCCTTTGTTTTGTGATCTCGCCAGGAAATATTCTGAACTCTCATGAGAAGTCTGGTATAAGTGCCATCAAGGCGTTCTTGAAATTCCTTCTTCATGGTCCATGTTTCAGCTCCATAGAGAAGAATGCTCTCTACACAGGCTCTAAAAAAGGCAAGCTTTGTGGATGTGGAGATACCAGACTGCCAGATGGAATGAAGCTTATTGCAGGCATTCCATGCTTGAGCTTTGCGGGTGAGGAAGGAAATCAAGTATAATCTTGAAAATTCACATGATCCCTTTTCCAGTTGCTGCACCAATCTCACATGTCATTTGTAACATGATCAGAGAATGTCTGCATTTTGGTGAAACTAAATGACGAAATAGGTTTCGGTTAAATTGTTCCAAAAGTATTGCAAATGGACTTAAATTTTTGTCAAATTTTGTTATGACATATTCGGACTTAGATATTTTTCAACGTGCGAGAGTTGGGGTTAATATATGCCAATTTTCTCAAAAAAGTCGAAAATGACATAAAGACCGGTATGTGATGCCACCGACAAATTATAAGTCATAAAAAGATCTAAATTGATTGATTTTGACACAGTGACCTGAACATCCTCTGAACATTGCATAATTCTTTAAATTTCCAGATGACCCAACCGTAACTTTACCCCCGGTGAGGGGGAGGGGTCTTCAATTTTTTTGTATGCTCAATTGCTCACCTGACTCTGAAAAACTCAGTATACCAATCTTTGGTTCAAAACCCACCCTTCAGTATACTAATTAGATGGAAAAGCACCCAATTTTACTCAAATTAGGTGCTTTTATTTCAAATATTCCCCAAAACGCCACATTTAGGCAAATTAGGCGTGTTTATCTGTGATAAAAACCACCTCATTGCTATACCAAAATCTGAAAATCCATCCAAAAGGCAAGCACATGTATGTATACCACGTCAATGGGAAGACCCTCCCGGGTGATAATTTGACAAATAAATAATACTTATGGAACTTTCAGTTGCAAATTAGATTTAACAGCTTAATTTATAAATATGGACCAAGGAATATAACTGCTACAGACACTCAAAGGTCCTCACAAAACAAAATGGATGGTTAGAAATGAGCATATACAAATATTCATTGATGGATTGCAAATCCTGTCTATGGAAAAGTAATTTCTGTCTATCTGTACATATACTTCCTTCCAGGGCCGGTGCGTGTGTGTGTGTGTGGGGGATGGGGCACTTATTGGAAGGTATAGGTATGTGCCGCCCTCAAGACCCCTTTTCAAGCCTCCTCTTGCGCTCCCCAAGATGCTCATTTCAAGATTACTTCAGTTCAGACGAGCCCCGGTTAAAAAAAAGGGTGTTTTATTACGTTTTCAACCTAATTTTCAGCTGTTTTCAGCTCATATAGTCGTATTTTTATGGGGAAAAGCAGTTCCTGAGACCCCAATTTGGAAAAAATTAGTTCCAAAGACCCTATTTTGGACCAAAAATCCCTAAGTTGGATGTCGCAGATATCACATACCTACCAAATTTTTTTGGAGTCCCCCCCCCCCCCCCCCCCTGGAAGGAGGTACAGACAAACAGAAATAGCCATTCCATAGGATTTGCAATCTGTCAAAAAGGTGTATACCAAAACAAATACGTACATATTCATCAAAGTGCAAGTCTCAGGAATAAACCTATGGACCTTTAGTGACCATCAATAGTACTATTTTGTAGAGGGGTCACAAAAACACAAATTTGTGAAGTAGTATAATCCCCTGTTAATTCTCCACGCTTCAATGTTTCCTTGTATTTTATGCAGCCCTCAAAATATTATGTTGGATTTATACTTAAGTGGTATGCGTTTTACATCAACAAACATGGAGTTCAAATTGGGGGCATTGGAATACATGCAAGTATAAATCAACTGCAAGTGCAGAATTTGGTTGCATGAAGAAATACTACTTAACGTAAATGTTACACAAAATTAAATGCAACGATGAGTGCCTGTTTTCAACATTTGTGCATGATGAATCAACGGTGATAATCCAATACCATGTGCAGAGCACATAGATAAGGCCTCGATTCATATAGGTTTGAACAACACAGCTTCGACATGTAGTGTCCTTAAATTAGGTTAAGGCACTTTTTCACAGTTGATAGTTTTTTGGGTTGTTGAAATTTTCATTCTTGAAATTGATATCATCTCACCGATGTTAACAACAGAGGCTCCAAAATGAGACATTTTGGTCATAATGGCATGCTGATAGCCTGGGGCCACTGAGCTATATTGGTGTACACATGCATGAACAGAAAAATACGGAAAAGGATATTTTTTTCCTGACCAACACGGAAAGCATTGCAAAGCTTTAGTAATAATGCTGATTTTCAACAAAAAGGGGTGTTCTTTTAAAATAAAAACAGAGAATGTCCACAAAAAGGGGTGTTTTTCAAAACCTGAAGAAAAAATCCAACTTTTAGGGGGTAAATTTCTGAATAAAATTGCACGTTATCCTTGTTTAGGGGTATTTCAAATTCTTCAAGGGAAGCTACAAACTTGTTTAGGGGGTATTTTGTAAACCTATATGTTCACACATGTGTACATTAATATATCTGAGTGGCCCCCGGGGACCCCTTCTTGCACTCAACTCCTTAGATTTGACCCCAACAATCACATATGTCATGATGCATGTTTACCACAAACCCATTTCAGTTCCACATCTTGAGCCACAGCTGTAATTGATTTGATCGATCGCCACTTGCACTGACATGCGTATGCTCTACAACCTGCAACAAAGAAAATAAGGGGATGAATGTGTAAAAATATACCACATATGGTTGTTTTTGGTTTTGTTTCTTGTTGCAACATGAATTTACATTTAACAAACATACCCCATAAATACAGACTCCCAAAAAAGTATCACCTTACCTCAAAAAAATGGCTCGTACGCAAATATGGAACTCACAAACGTAATTTGAAGATTATGTGTACAAGCGCTGGAATTTCAGCTTTCTTTTGACACCCTATTTCTGACAATTGACTGAAAAAGAATGAAGTTATGAACTTTTATTTTAAACCCCTCGAGGTCAATTAAAAAAAGTTGCAAATTTCATTTTTCGCACAGTACAAAATATCCGCCACCAACTGTGCAAGCGGTGGTATTGATTTCATTAACTGACGCATAAATAACACCATTGCAACTATTGCCATATTTTGTACTGTGCAAAAAATGAAATTTGCAACTTTTTTTTAATTGACCTCGAGGGGTTTAAAAGTTCATTACTTCATTTTTTTTCAGTCAATTGTCATAAATAGGATGTCAAAAAAACCCTGAAATTCCAGCGCTTGTACACATAATCTTCAAATTATGTATGCGAGTTCCATATTTGCGTACGAGCCATTTTTTCAAGGTGAGGCGATACTTTTTTTGGAGTCTGTATATGTAAAGAGGGCTGATGTTTATGACCAGTGTTCCTGCTAAGGTTTTTGAGCTTGCGCCAATTCAAGCAATTTTGACAGCTGCGATGTTGGTAACGTTAGATGTTAGACAATAGCAGACCCACAGTCTCTAGTCATCTTGAGCAGATATTTTGCACCATTATCCTCATAAGCAGTAAACATTTGTGAAATATCTTTATTTGAATATCGCTTTAAAATTGACCTAAACTTTTCAGAGATATTACAGGCTTGTTTCCTTTTCATTGGTCATATTTAAAAAAAAAAGGTTGAATACTGCAATGCAAATCACTAGGTTTCCTTAGGAAAAATTAAAAACACATTTACATAAAAACAAATAAGTTGGTCAATCACCAACTACTTACCCATTTTTTTCTTTAACTTTGCACTAAGTTTCTTGAAATCTGGAACATTATTTCTGAAGAATAGGTAGTCACATGTCTTGTCCCATTCAAAATTGTCAAAGTATACTATTCTAAAATCACATGATGTACATCTAAGTTGATCGCAGGTTCTGTGTGGAAATAAATAGATGAAATATGGAAATGTAATAACTCATTTAAACCATTGTGAAAGTTATCTAGAGTTTTGTATCGATCGCATGCTGTAAATATGTGCTTAATTTTTTAAGCAAACCAGGGTAGCAACAAGCGTCATGCTCCAAAAACTCTGCTGACGGAAATAGTTAATTCTTGAAAATATTGTAATGGCATGGCACTATGGGAATGTGCTTTTATGATGCTAAAACCAAGTTTCAAAAAGCTATCACTCTATTTTTGCCATTTTCACTGTAGTATATAAACATATATTCAGAACATAGCTGTATAGGCCTATACCAAGCTTCGCTTTGGTGTGCACAGTTTTTGAAATCGCCACAGGCCTACAGTTTCATCTATTCTCCTCACAGTCAATATCTGTATCCTCTATAGTCATCTGAAACAAACTTTTTCATTCTGGGCGGGATCAAATCGCATTGTGCTTGAACAACAAACCAATCAAATCGATCTTCAAGTCACGCAGCAACAGAACAGACAAATCACGCGAGCTCACATGTATCGCGTGAGTTGCGTTTGAACTTTAAGCTCGGTGCACAGGACGCGTAAAAGTGAAAAGGTTTTCTTCACGCGACTATAGTCCATTCTTCTTGCCTGCATGCCAGCGGTGGGACATTGCTGTACATTGTACCTGCCTGCATGCCAGCAGTGGAAAATAGCTGTACAATGTACCTGCCTGCATGCCAGCGGTGGGACATAGCTGTACATTGTACCTGCCTGTATGCCAGCAGTGGAAAATAGCTGTACAATGTACCTGCCTGCATGCCAGCGGTGGGACATAGCTGTACATTGTACCTGCCTGTATGCCAGCAGTGGAAAATAGCTGTACAATGTACCTGCCTGCATGCCAGCGGTGGGACATAGCTGTACACTGTACCTGCCTGCATGCCAGCTGTGGGACATTGCTGTATAATGTACCTGCCTGCATGCCAGCAGTGGGACATTGCTGTACAATGTACCTGCCTGCATGCCAGCAGTGGGACATTGCTGTACAACCATATGTACCTGCCTGCATGCCAGCAGTGGGACATAGCTGTACATTGCACCTGCCTGCATGTCAGAGGTAGGACATAGCTGTACAATGTACCTGCCTGCATGCCAGCAGTGGGACATAGCTGTACATTGTACCTGCCTGCATGCCAGCAGTGGAAAATAGCTGTACATAGTACCTGCCTGCATACCAGCGGTGGGACATAGCTGTACATTGTACCTGCCTGCATGCCAGCAATGGGACATAGCTGTACATTGTACCTGCCTGCATGCCAGCAGTGGAAAATAGCTGTACATAGTACCTGCCTGCATACCAGCGGTGGGACACAGCTGTACATTGTACCTGCCTGCATGCCAGCAATGGGACATAGCTGTACATAGTACCTGCCTGCATGTCAGAGGTAGGACATATAGTCATCTGAAACAAACCTTTTCATTCTGGGCGGAACCAAATTGCACCGTGGGTGATCAACAAACCAATCAAATCGATCATCAAGTCATGCAGCAACAGAACTGTCAAATCACGCGTGCTCACGCGTGCTCACGAGTATCGCGTGAGTTGTGTTCGAACTTTAACCTTGGCGTACGTGACGCATAAAAGTGAAAAGATTTTCTTCACGCAACTATAGCTGTACATAGTACCTGCCTGCATACCAGCGGTGGGACATAGCTGTACATTGTACCTGCCTGCATGCCAGCGGGTTGGACATAGCTGTACATTGCACCTGCCTGCATGCCAGTAGTGGGACATAGCTGTACATTGTACCTGCCTGCATGCCAGCAGTGGGATATAGCTGTACATTGTACCTGCCTGCATGCCAGCAGTGGGACATTGCTGTACAATGTACCTGCCTGCATGCCAGCGGTTGGACATAGCTGTACATTGCACCTGCCTGCATGCCAGTGGTGGGACATAGCTGTACATTGTACCTGCCTGCATGCCAGCGGTGGGACATAGCTGTACATTGTACCTGCCTGCATGCCAGCGGTGGGACATAGC
>JXSR01S014268.1:16445-28705 GCA_000969725.1 Ophiothrix spiculata | reverse complement strand
AGTCATGTGAATTGTTTTGAGTATATCTAAATCTTGTGACAGTTGTGTGAATTGTTTGGAGTAGATCTAAATCTTGTAACAGTCATGTGAATTGTTTTGAGTGGATCTAAATCTTGTGATAGTCATGTGAATTGTTTGGAGTAGATCTAAATCTTGTGACAGTCTTGTGAATTGTTTTTAGTAGATCTAAATCTTGTAACAGTCATGTGAATTGTTTTGAGTAGATCTAAATCTTGTGATAGTCATGTGAATTGTTTTGAGTAGATCTAAATCTTGTGACAGTCATGTGGATTGTTTTGAGTAGATCTAAATCTCATGACAGTCATGTGAATTGTTTTGAGTAGATCTAAATCTTGTAACAGTTGTGTGAATTGTTTTGAATAGATGAATTACATTTAACTCTTTAATTCATGATCGTTGCTAAAAACATCATGGTGACTCGACAAATGTGATATCACAAGAAAATTGCGTCCTTTAATAATTTAAGATACTAGTATATGTTTGGCTCAAGAATTTCAGTTGTTGATCATGAGCTCCTTCGCAATCTATCAGTGGTAACAAAAAGATAATGTGAGTGGTGCTCTGGCAAAATGAGCGGAAAGTCGCGATTGAAGATTTTGAATAAATGGCTACTAAAGTGAAAATATGGTGAAAAGATCAAATTTCGTTTTTTGACATAAAACGCATTAATATATCAGTGTAAAACTGTACCTCGCGTTTTGAAGGTCAATTATGCCGGGAAGTGCAATTATTCACGGGTAATTGAACGCATTTTGCCATCATACACTATAGTAATCAGTAACTTTAAAATCGATTTGCGACAACTTTTTACTGCCGAATTTGGAGTGGACTGCCTTGTATTTCGATCTTTAAATGAAGATTGTAGAAAGAAAGTATGACATATTGTGTATCATTTGTAAGCTGAGATTATAGAGATTTACAATGTGTCGTAAACTCAATTTCGTGACTTTCCGCTCATTTTGCCAGAGCACCACACATTTGTATATAAAGTAATTTAGTATTCATTTGAAGAATATTTCCTTAGTATTGGTTTGTAAAAACTCTAAAGAATATTGCTGTTCCTCGTTCAGTTTAAATGTCTTGCTTTCTATCATGACATCAAAACCAAACATTCAAATTGGTCAAATTTTAATCAAAGCTGTTGTCTCCGATATCTTGCTCCTTTCCATGATCCTGACAGGAGCCAGTAAAACATAAATCTTGTTTAGCTGTTGAGGCATATTTATCAGCATTGTTTTTGCATAGAGTATGACCTGTAATTAAGGGAGTATTTCTGTTTCTTTGAAATATAAAGGTGGATTTATTGAGTTTTATTGATTTTGTTTCATGAAAATGATAGAAGCAAGGAAATCTGAATATAAAGTAGTCCATTTCAGACCTGAAATAAGAAGAAATTTGCAATTTAAAACTAATTTTTTTTTACATATAAGTAGCAGGTTAGTTCACATGTGTAGTTTTGTGTATTAAATCCAGACACTTTTTGGTTAGATAGATAAACTATAATTAAAGTATTTACTGAACCTCAGATTTTCTGTTATAAAATGTCAATAACTAAACAAAAACTAAAGTGCCAGGAGTTTTTGTTTTCTCTACAGTGGAAATTTTATTGGGAGGCAAATGTTTTTATTTGCAAAGATAAATGATATCAATATATATTCTGCTAACTACTACTGTACTTAGAGGTAGGTATTCTGATCTGATGAAAAAATTAACATACTGTAAAACAAGAAATATTTGCGGAAAGAAAATTTTGCGAATTTCAGAATCTGGGGTTTTTGGCGGTATTTTAATTTCACTAATTGCATCAACATGTCATTAAAATCATTGTACATTGTTAATATTAGCAACAAATTAATTTTGCGAAATTAGAGAAATTAAATTGCTAGCAAATATTTCTTGTTTTACAGTACTCATTTTCCATATTTGAATGAAGGGTCATCACCTATGTAAAGCAATCGTAAAGTTTCATTTGTAAACTTTGAGCCAAAATAATGTTATAGGCAAAAATGTGTTCGAGAAATATCCATAGAAACCTACAGGATATTTATTTTTGTTAACAAACTATTTAATTAATTCAGCACTTTTTGACCATATCTCTTCAACAAAACATTATATAGGCGTGAAAATTTACAGGGGTTATGAGAAAAATATGTGTTTCATGTGGTATCAAAATCTCTAATTTGATTTTGTGAGTGAAAGTGATCGGAACACACACCTTTAAGACATTAATTTCATTCAAAATCATGTGCATATGCAACAAATGTGTGTATTGACATTGACAGTGACATTTACAAGCAAACTAAACAACAATCCAATAGTTACCTGAGCATGAGTTTTCAGCATAGCTACAGACCTCTAGGAATGAATTTTCCTTTTGCTAATTGGCACAGGCTTATCAAAATTGCATTTAAGTTTTAACTAAGTACCATTTTGTGATAATCGCAGCGTAACTGATCTTAGTCTTGATCTTGAGGGAGCCTATCAACTTAGTCACTTATACAACTGTCTGATTTTGACGTCATCAGGTGATGACATCACTGCTTCAAGACCAAGATCGACTGCCTGAAAGGATGCCAAATGTCAGTACCAAAAATAGCGAGTGGATTTTCATGAAAGAACTCTTATAAGGCCAAGAAAAAAAAAAGGTTTGTCTAAGAAACCATCTGCAAAAACGCTATGCAGTGTGCAATTTTTTAAAGGAAATTAGCTATGCGCCTAACTTAGGTGTATGAAGTGCCCAGTTTCTTAGTACGATCACGCCCGTTTTAACTATGGGAAGTCTTGACAGTGAATTGCAACAGCAAATGACAGCAACCCGGACGGCGGTCGATCGCTAGATTACCGTCGATTAAAAAAAGAAAGGAAGAAAGACCAGCGCGTAGCTCTACGTGCTAAATTCATTTTCTCATAGGAATGCGCGCGGGTTTCTGAGACAAACCTTTTTTTTCTTTGGCCTAAGAAAGCTGAATAAATTTATGAGTCAGAGGTGTCTACCACCACTAGTATGTGTATATTGAAATAGATATGCGATGACTCGTCCTGAAAAGGGGGACTTTCCGACAGAAAACTTTTCAAGAAACCTGTGAAAACAGGCAGCAAAAAATAAAGGATATAATAAGAATTTCCAGCAGATTTTCTGTTGTAAAATTTGATTGCCTTTATCAATTTTAACAAGTAAGGTGTCATTTTAAAGCTTGGAATATTCTGTAACAGATGAAATGATAAAATCAAAATTGATATCATCTCCCCCTTTTAGATGTGAGCCATCACATATACATATGTATTGTGTGCGATCGAGAAACATGTGCCAACGTGAAACATTTTTCATGTGCAAAAGTAAAACATGTTTCACGTTGGCACATGTTTCTCAATCGCACGCAACACTATACTCGATTCATGATAAAGCATACTACTCTGGTGGAAATTTTGTTTTGTAAGAAAAAAACCCATTTTTCTATTGTATTCTATAAGAAGATTATGAAAGAAATGAATTCACAGTAGTTCAACACTAGAACTTGTAATTGTTGGTAATTGGTTTACAAATTCATAAATTTGCTTGTCTAAATGTTTTGTAAATGTAAATCGACCACGCAATAGATCACATGTACTAGTGGACACTATGAAATTGAATTTTGATATGCAAAATTTACAAAAAGCTGAGCTACAAATCAATTGACAACATATTTGAACAGGGCTATTGGCAATGTGTGTCCTGAATTGTTGCCAGCGAGTATTGTCATGAGGTTTCCACTGCCCAATAGAAATGGTCTCATTTTTCGAGTTGGGACCCAATAAAAAGTGGTTTTGTTACATTTCTATCTAAAATATATTTCTGTTTTTGTATATTTTCACTATGGAAAGCAAAATGAGCTTGTTTGGGGGCTCAATTGAAAGCTTGATTAATGGTCTTTCATTTCTAGAAGAAAAAATAAATAATTTATTTCATTACTAATTGCTATGGTTCGCTAAACATAAATAGCCAGGGGTGGTGCAGGTGGTAGAGGAGGAGGTGGTTGAAGAGGAATTAGTATCAAAGAGTTGGTACAGGAGGATATGTGGGCTAGGATGTGGTAGGAATGGGTGTTTTAGCTCAAGGGGTTGGTAAAGGAGATGGTAATGAGAAGGTGGTGGAAAATAAGTTAGTAGAAATTTATCATATCAGTTGTTAACAAGGAGAGCATGTGGTAATGAGGAGGTGGTGGTAGAGGAAATGTTAGCACAGATGTCATAGAGGTGTATCAAATAAGAGGGCTCAATTCAAGTTTGGTGAACAGGGAGTTAACTTTAGAAGAGGGCTCACGTCAGTTTTGGGTACCCGGAAAATACGAAAACGTGTTCAGTCAAGTGTGCAATATTAACCATTCCTCAAAACAAAGGCTAATGCTGCCATCTCAAGGCAAAGGAAGTACTGCTCAGTGTTAAATTAATTGTTTTGATGGCAACAAAAGTAATTATTGTAGGGCAATAATAACTTAGACTTTGAGGAGGGAAACATGCATTTGGGTCAGTGATACATCCTGTACTGATGTTTTATCACTCAAGTTTAATGTACCGTCATAGGCATAGCATTTAGAAAAAGTTTTAAAAATCATGCAGTTATGTATTCTTATGATTCGTATAAGTAGGCCTCTGACTATCAAACCTGGCTACTAAGGTGCATGCACTTATCAAAATGGCTGTAATTTGTTGTCTTTGCGGGAAGTTATTTTCAAGGACTGACAATCTAAAGACACATATCAAAAGGCCATTCATAAAATTGTTGTTTATTTAAGGGCTCTGTCTGTGGAAAGGAGTATCATAGTAAGTTCATCCTGGAGAGATATAAAACAATAAACGAGACATTGATGAATAAATAGATGAATACACAAGACCGATCCTAAATTTGTCTGTGATATTTGTGGAGTGCTGTTGCACAGAAGTGTATTCTTACCTTGCATATACTAACAGCCAACATGAGGATGAGAACTTTCAACGATTGCTTAGATGATAACGTTAAAAAATGTTAGAGTACAAATTTGTGCATTTCTGATACTCTATATGTTTAAAACAGTCACTGGACTTAATCATAAAATTAATCAAATAACAAAGGTTTGGTCCATTTTTGTTTTACAGCTTTTATTTGCTAAATTGTATACACAGAATACACTTCATTGAATATAAACATTATACAAGCTAAAAAAACCCCTACATTTTAAACACCATGTATTATGTATGCAACATTAATGATGAACTTTTTTCTGGTATGCATTGATGGGTAATAGGCTTAACTTTATGTTCAACACATTGCTTTTTTATATACCAGTCTTATTTTTTGTCTGGATGTCAAGCAATTGACGAAACATTTTAATGGTATTTCTGTTTGTCCCACCCTGTATAATATTAAGCCGTGGACCTTGTAAGCTTGACTTGGTATTAACATTTTCAAACTGCCGACACAATTAGCTTTCAGGATTCATACTTTTATGCACTTCAGATACATATTTTTGGAAATCGGAGGGTTTCATACAAAAGGGGTTGGGCTATATTTCACTAAAACACACATGTAACAGATTTGGGTCCCAACTTAAAAGATGTGACCAAATGTGTTTGTAATGATGGAAAAAACATTTTCTTCAGCTATTTGATCATTATAATTATCAAATTAGACCAAGTAATTTAATATAGGTGCTCATTTTGACATTTTTAGTATTCTGTACTAATTCCCGTACAAAATACGCGAAAAACGTACTAGTTGGCACTGAGATAAGTAAGCCATGGCTTATCTATCTCAGATTTGGCAGTCCTGCCTTCACTGGTTAATGACAAATTGTCAAAAAACAATGTTTTGTCACACGAAAATAAATGATTCGTTAATATTACTACGTAAAAGACCGGTGATTTCACACCCAAATAGGCGTTTTGCAAAATTTATATGCATAACAATATCGTGCCATAGCCATACCTATTTAGGATCTGTGGCGAGTTTGTATATGATCTCTTAAAAGTGATGTAAAATCCAATTGCACTCATCAGTTATCAAAATTCTTTTTAAAATGTTTAAATGGAAGCTATTGAAATGGTCTTTTGCAGAAGTGAATACAGAAATAATAACATTTTTAGATACTGTGTAAAAATTGTTTTGACACACTCTGTAGACTACTTGTTATTTGCAGTATTTTATGCCCATGGATGACAGCAGTTTTAGTTTGAGCTCCCCTCATAGTTTGGTCTACCTGAGAGCACAAGTGAGTTTCCTTCTGCATAAACATTCCAATAGCCAAGAGATATTTGGCCCAAATTTTAACAAACCTACTTTATTTGAATTAATAACCCTGAGCTATGCACTTATTTAAATTTCATTGCAATATGTCACCAGTTTTTGCCAATAGATGCTGATGAGAAAATTGCTGCTAAGGGTCAGAACGGACGATTAAAAGGGCATCAAATTATTCATTGCAGTGTCACTGATTACCACAAAAATAAGCGAGTTTCCAAATTCTGACAATTTCTTTGAGTGCTACATTGTTGATAAAAATGTGAGGGATATACATCATGGCCCACATACGGTATTTTAAGTTTTTTAATCTGATGAATACTTATTTATTAGTATTTATTTATTTATTTATAAGTATACTAACAAAGACTGCCTACAACTGCCTAAAAACATTCAATGATGTATCCTGAAACAAACAAAATCACAAAAATTCCAGAAAGGTCAAAGTATTTTCCATTTATTGATCCTGTTACACATTTTTTATATGAACTATAGTCTAATTTTAATGTCTCTTGCATGTTTTTTCTTACTGCAAGAGTCATTCAAAAAGTTCTACTTGTTATATCGTAACTTTTGATCTGTAAGAGGTACCTACTTTATAATTGGAAATAAATGTAACTATGAATGTCACCTATACACAGTGAAAAAATTGTACCAGTACCTTTTCTAGATATTTGCAGCTGATCTGAAAACAGTGAATTTGGTAGGGCCATAATATAGCCATGTAGCATTGTTATACAGTGAATTTTTTTTAAAAACATATAAGAATGAACATACAATTATACGGGATGATTAAAAAAGCTGACCTATAGTGAAAATAATGGTCATTCACAAGCATCACTCGTAGTATCTAAGGCTCCCTGCAATAGATTGTTAGTTTCTTGTTGCTGGCTCGGTCGGATTTTGCTGCCTGGTCAAATAATTCATTATTTTATAATAATTCATTATTTGGAAATTACTAGAATTTTGGATGGATTACTTCTCTAAAAAGTCCTTATTCAATCAATCAATCAATCAATCAATGATACAAGTACTTGCATAACATGCATACCCCATGAAGGAGTCTATTCGTACAGGGGACCCACGGCTTTATGTGACTGTCCGACCACAGAGCAAGTAGAGTAAAGTTTCTTGCCCAAGGAAACATGTTGTTGAAAACATTGTAGTTGGAAACATATTCAGCAATCCGACAGAAAATAGCCTCTATATCAACCTGTTTTATACTGGTGTGTCACATATGTGGATATATAGTGTACAAGCCAAGTTTTGCATATATGAGACTAAATTTCGTAGTTTAGCTCATATGCTCACAAAGTTTGCAACAAAACAGTGCTTCAACCAACTTTCTAAGTTAAAGGTACTTAGTGAGAACAAAAAGAACGTTTTGCAACATTGCCAAAAACAGTTTCCCCACTCACTTTTTCAACTCAAGATGGCTGATGCTCATTTTCCCATAGAAAATAATGAAAAATTTCACACCATTTTAGCGTAAATTAGGCAATTGAACTCCCAAAACCTAAATAACTTTAGATGATATTTAGATAGTAGATAGTATACAAAAGGGATTTAACATGTTAAGTGACTATGTATAAAGTAGTAATTTTTTAGTTTCTGGAACCACTTAAATATATCTGTTTATGTTCAATTAAAATTCAATAATGAATTGACCCAAAATAATGAATATTGAATAATGAATTCTCACTCGTCGGAAATTTTGAAGCCTCCAACAAGAAACTAAGAATCAATTGCAGAAGGCCTAAGGTATAATTTGTAAATATAATTTATTATTTGGGTGAATTTTATTTTGTTAGTCTGTTAATCATTTGAATCATCTATGGTGGAAATCAACTGGATATATTTTACTAGGATATGTTTGATTGGATAGGTCACTATTTTCGCCTGTAAATGACAGATGCACCTATCTACGATAAATTTATCTGCCAAAGAAAACAAACAATTTGATCTCTGGATGTCCTGTCATTTTCAGCTATGTAAATATTTACTTTGCTTTCTGACAGAAGTATTTGTGGCCAAGAAAATGTACATAAATGTGTTAACACTTAAGTGCATTAGGTGTTTTAGAATCCCGTTAGTGCACAACAGGGGACCCCGGATTTTGATCACTTTAAAAAGAATGTTCTCCATATTATTTTTCTTTGAAACTGTACACAGTGATACACCAACTCAATTACATTCATATGAAACAAAAAAAATAAAAATTCGTCATTCCGTTTCAAAATGGCGACCAGATTTCTAATTTCTGTCAAATTTTCATTTTTTCCGTAGAATTTCCCACCAAAAATTGTAAATCTGCTTTCCAAAAGGAATTTTTCAATGAAAATTGGCTCATAATAGCATATTATCCTTGCAAATACATTGCTGAAATAAAAAAATTAAACAATTGTTTTGTTTTTAAGTTTTAGGGACAAAATAAAATTTGAACAGCAACATAATTTTACCAGTTTATGCTAATTATCTCAAAAACGACGCGACTGATTTGAATTTTTTTGTCCCAAAACATGCACAACCCCTACTTTGACAATTACATAAACCAGCTTTATTGGGTTACGTTGCGTTTTTGCGCTTCACACGAAAAACAAAATCCATAGTCCATATTGACCACCCCCTTATGCACTTAAGTGTTAACATACAGGTTTGAGCAAATTGGAAGTGGATAGTTTTTTATCCTGTTCTTTTAACCAAGTGAAATGGATTAATATATGCATATATGGTTTTAAAAATGACTTGTGTTTTCACATGTAAAGGAAATGTTTTGATTGAAGAAATGAATGTTTTGCAACTGACATTTTCTGATATGATAGCATAGCTTGCATATAGACAGATTAACTTGACTGAAGTTATGTGCTGAAAGCAAAGCCACATAAACTGAAATTTCATATTTTGAACATTTTTTTAAAGTAAAATTTTCAAAAATACCCTCCCCCCCCAAAAAAAAATGTCATCAACAGTTTAAAATGCTTCTTACATTACTTGAAAAACACAACACAACAACATATAAAAAAAAATCAAAGTAATGAAGTCATTTGAAACATTTATATTTTACTTGGCCTAAAAACAAAATAAAGTGTTAGCTATTCAGTATGGTAGTGATTATGTAACTTCCCCAGTAACTGGTTCACGCACATCCCCTGACATTGGTGTGTGCTATACTTTTGTATTGTGATCATTTCGATCATGGTTCAAAACTAGAAAGCGTGAACCGGTTGTTAGGGTGATAATTCGATTACACGTAAAGGTCAAACTATACTTCTTAAGGGCTACCAAACATTTGGTGCATCAAGTCTTTGTTATCTTATAATCTGATATATAGTTCCAATGTATTTTCTATTAGTAACGGAGGCTTGGTGATGAAAAATCAATACTACACCAAATTTTCTTTGCTTGGTGATTTTCAACACCAATGATCCGTTATTGATTAAAAGATGCATTGGAATTAATGTAATAACAAAGACTTGTTGCACCAAATGTTTGATAGCTCAAAAAAGTATGTTTTCACCTTCACACTTCGAGACTGAATAGATGTTGGTCAAATTATGTGAGCAGGAATCAAGTTGCATACATTTGTGTCCATCCACCAGGCATCACCATGTTGGCATTTTTAATACAGGCAAAATACATGTCAAAGTTGTAGTCCAATAATGGTTTAATAGTGTATTATATGTGACCCGTCATATCGAAAGGTACCTTAAGGTCTGCATAGTAAATTACGAGATACGGGCCATTGAAGCTAAGCATAGTCAAAAATCACGTCCAAGTTCAAATTTCTAATTTCATCAGAAACATTGCTTTTGAAGTGTATTCTCTCATATTAACCAGGTTCCAACATCCAAAACATAAGGCAAATGTTTTAAAAACCTACAATCATGCAGGGAAAAAAGTTGTTGGAATACTACAGTCTTTTCAGGTGCTTTCATCCGTTTAACATTGTTTAAAACACTAGAAATTGCAGTAAGAGATGGATAAAGTTGAAGGCAATGAGGAACTCTTCTCTTCTGACCATCCCCTTCCTCACGCCTGTTTCAATGTTGGATGTAAAGATGATCCTTGTGTACGGATCAACATTGAGTGGGGGACGGGGAAAGCGTGCAAAATCAATGACATTCACAGATAATTGTGCCAAGACTTTCTTCCCTGATTGTAGATTAAAGTCCTTTCTCCATTCAAGTTTTATCAGTACAGAAACTTTAAACTCGATTTCCCCAGAACTATTATAGACTCACCAGGTATATACTGTATGCAGCACCCAAAGAAGGAGCATTCGCACAGGGGACCAACGGCTTAACGTGACTATCCGAACCACAGAGCAATTAGAATAAAGTTTCTTGCCCAAGGAAATGGTTTTCTGAATCAGCCCAATGCCATTTACCAATTTGAATGTATGTAACTTTGCAATCAAACATCCAATAACCAAAAGCAAGGTGTCATTTTACAGTTTAAAATATAATTTTTCAGAGGAGACCAAAAAATAAATTTTCATTTTGGGACCCTAAGGCCCGGTCCAGACTCCACTTTCGTATGCTGAAGACAAAATGACGTAGTCGTAGGTCATCGGTACAGTCTTGACCGGGCCTAAAGGTACCTTTCTATATGACGGGTCACGTATGAGCTATTTGTAAATGCATTCCTATGGTATGGTCCTCGGATTCTCCAATAACCAGAAGTAGATGGTTGAATACTTACCCAGAGTGCAGTATGAGCTAAATGGCATTTGGATAATACACTTGAAATGCATGGGCTCGCTTTTATCAAAATATCATCAGCTTTTATCATTCAATCTAGTCGATCTTAAAAGGTTTTATTCTTAAAATAAGCCTCTTATTCATAGATATGAGGCGGAAGAGTCATGAATATTTATACATGGTAATAATGCAAGGGAAATCATCAAGTGAGTGCAAGAAAGTCGTTTCTGCAATACCTGCCATTTGTCATAAATTTGGATTGCACACTTTATAATCTCCAGTAAATAAGTGTGAGTCAGGCTTAAATGAGACTGAGTTTGTTTGCGATTGATTAAAAAAGGGTGAAAAAGAAACAAAACAAAAAAGAAAGAAAGAAACAAACGAAAAGGCTTATTCAATACATTTCTTATATGGTTTCCTAATTACGATTTAGAGATAAGAACAAGTATCACGTACTGTATAGAAATTGCCTGTCTCTTGGCCATGTTACATCCAATATAGAAATTCCCTGCCTCTAGGCCATTTATACATCCAAATTGGACAAAAGAAATTTCCATTAGTTTCCATAGTAACAGAGGATTAAACATTGTAGCATAGAATTACGCTATGTTGTTATAAAATACATGACAGTGTCCTTCTCCTTGTGATGATGAAAGTTGTGAGGACCTTGATCATGAGAACAAAATGGAAAACACTGCAAAATTCGTCATGTAAGTGCAAGAAAGTCGTATCTGCAATAGCTGCCATTTGTCATGAATTTGAATTGCACACTTTATGATGTCCAGTCTCACCTGAAGAACCATTGCAACTGGAGAACCATTTCAAGAGCCACTGACATATGGGAAGAAATTTCGAGTGATTTTTCACCTTCTAGTGATAAGGTGTTTAATGACTGTAACATAAGGCAGCCATTGCAGATACGACTTTCTTGCACTCAAATGACAAAATGCTTCCTATCTTGTGCCAGATGTTTGGATTTGTCAATAAAGTAAATTTGGTGAAATTGGGCGATTCTAAAGTAACGTTTGTGACCAAAAAATTGAAAAATTTCATTTTTAAATGGCTACAGAACCTAGCATAAACATTCTTTCCATAAGTTTGTTGTTGATAATAGTATTCATGCATGGATAGAAAACTTCACAACTTCACTGGTGGGATCAAGATATGTCAGTGTTTAAAAATCAAATTAATCGCCAAAATCCTGGATAAAGTTCATGTAATGTTCGCAGCGGCGTAGCTAGGGTGTCTGGCGCCCGGGGCAAGAATTGAAACTGGCGTCCCCCCCC